>JAQQPU010010274.1:897-25126 GCA_029168905.1 Artemia sp. Kazakhstan ARC1039 | reverse complement strand
AAAACATTTTTGGAGGGATGGGGTGATGGGAGCGGGGTGTCTTAGAGAACTTACAGTGCTGTACTGTGGGCCGAATTCCTAGCGAAAAACCCGAGTGGATGACTTGAAATAAAATTTTTAACGAGAAATGGCTGAAAAGTGTTTTGGAGGAGATGGGTTGATTGGTATAAGGATGTCTTAGATTACTTACAGTGTTGTACTGTGGGCCGAGTTGCTAGCGAAAAACCCGAGTGGATGACTTGAAAATAAAATTTTTAACGAGAAATGGCTGAAAACTGTTTTAGGGGAGATGGGTTGATTGGCAGAAGGATGTCTTAGCGTAGTTATAGTGTGATAGTGGGGCCCAAGTTGCTAGCGAAAAACCCGTTTGGATGACTTGAAAAGAAAATTTTTAAGGAGAAATGGCTGAAAAGTGTTTTGGGGGAGATGGGTTGATTGTCAGAAGGATTTATTAGCGTAGTTATAGTGTGATAGTGGGGGGCGAGTTGCTAGCGAAAAACCCGTGTGGTTGACTTGAAATAAAAAATTTTAACAAGATATCTCTGAAAAACATTTTTGGCGGGATGGGGTGATGGGAGCGGGGTGTCTTAGAGTACTTACAGTGTTGTACTGTGGGCCGAATTCCTAGCGAAAAACCCGAGTGGATGACTTGAAATAAAATTTTTAACGAGAAATAGCTGAAAAGTGTTTTGGGGGAGATGGGTTGATTGGCAGAAGGATGTCTTAGATTACTTACAGTGCTGTACTGTGGGCCGAGTTGATAGCGAAAAACCCAAGTGGATGACTTGAAAATAAAATTTTTAACAAGAAATGGCTGAAAAGTGTTTTGGGGGAGATGGGTTGATTGGCAGAAGGATGTCTTAGAGTACTTACAGTGCTGTACTGTGGGCCGAGTTGCTAGCAAAAAACCTGAGTGGATGACTTGAAAATAAAATTTTTAACGAGAAATGGCTGAAAAGTGTTTCGGGGGAGATGGGTTGATTGTCAGAAGGATGTCTTTGCTTAGTTATAGTGTGATAGTGGGGGTCGAGTTGCTAGCGAAAAACCCGTGTGGATGACTTGAAATAAAAAATTTTAACAAGAAATCTCTGAAAAAACATTTTTGGGGGGATGGGTTGATGGCCGTTGATGGAACTCTTAGAGTAGTTATAGTGTGATAGTGGGGGGCGAATTGCTAGCCTAAATTCTAAGCTAATAAGGGTTTTTAACCGTCAAATCTAGTTTTTTGTAAGAAAATTATGGAAAATAAAATTCTCTGGTTCAAATGTGAAACTTAAGTCCAGTTATGGATCAAAAAATAAACTATTTCTATAAAATCCGAGCTAATAAGGGTTTTTGACCGTAAACTCTAGTTTTTGTAAGAAAATTATGGAAAACACAATTCTCTGGTTCAAATGTGAAACTTAAGTCCAGTTATGAATCGAAAAATAAACTATTTCTGTAAAATCTGAGCTAATAAGGGTTTTTGACCATAAACTATAGTTTTTTGTAAGAAAATTAAGGAAAATACAATTCTCTGGTTCAAATGTGAAACTTAAGTCTATTTTTGGATCGAAAAATAAAACTATTTCCGTAAAATCTGAGCTAAAAAGGGTTTTTGACCGTAAACTCAAGTTTTTTGTAAGAAAAAAAGGAAAATTCAATTCTCTGGTTCAAATGTGAAACTTCGGTCCAGTTATGGATCGAAAAATAAACTATTTCTATAAAATCTGAGCTAATAAGGGTTTTTGACCGTAAACTCTACTTTTTTGTAAGAAAATTATGGAAAATACAATTCTCAAGTTCAAATGTGAAACTTAAGTCCAGTTTTGGATACTCATAATGATGAGGACTGATGGTTCTAATTCAATATTTTTTTCATAAAAACAAGCTATTTTTTTTAAACTTCAAAATTATTCAACTTTATTTATTTATTTTTTTGTACGTATCTTAAAATTACAAAATATGCTTACGGCTCTAACAATTGTACTCTATGATTGCTCAGAGACACGATATGGCTTTCCCACTGGTATTCTATGTCCGGTTATCGACACTACCTTGTCTATTGCATGTATTAAATCAGTATTTTTTACGCAGTGGAAAGATAAACACATAAGTCATATCTTTAAAAAAAAGGGAAGATGGAGCATTTTAATAAAGTGTGTTTACATAACAAGGCTATTGTAGCATTGAATTCCGACAAGAAGAAGTAGTTGAACTATGAAACAAGTACAAGCGGTAGCACTATTGGAAATGTATGCATGCATTGTCATGACAGTAAGGAATTAAATTTCTTTGGAATACCGAAAAAATTCAACTCTTATATTGGTGGTTATGCGAGATTGAGATCTCCAGAGATGATTGCACTCAAAGAGAATGCCAACATAAAAATAATCGTTGATGATAGAGAACAACTCCTTGCTACTCTTGCAGGTAACACATTACCTACTGATACATCCAATCGTCAGCTTTCGGGTATCAGCATTCAACGGAAGGTCAATAAAAGAAAGGCCTACTCTTCTACTAATATCGTAAACCATATCTTGTCTACGTGCCGAAACTGTTACCTGTGTAAAAATAATGTGATAATAGACAGTGAAATTGCCAGAAAAATAGAAAAGGGCATTGTCAGAAAATATCACTATGGAATATAAAGATGAATCAATGAAAAACAAAGCACCAGCAAACTTTACTGCCATTGATCAAACAGTCAATGAACCAAATAATACCAAAGACGAAAAGTATATTGAGCCTGTTGATGATACACCAGTAAAAATTGTGTATGAATCGAAATGCAATAATGATTATTCTACTGATTATGAACTAAGAAAAGACAATAGCTACAATATCAAGAGAGAACATGATGAACTATTTTATGGAACAGATTCAAAATGTCCAAAGTTAATCATTGATATTAACAATGTATCATAATATATTTTTGTATTAATATTCTACATAGCATTATTTCATTAAAAATATTACATTATTATGTGTTCATTATTTTTAGAGTAAGCTAGCATATCAAACGTTTAGAATGTCTATTAAAACATCGGAGATGTAAGAAAAGGAATTTGCATACTTGTTTTGTTGTATTTAGATAATATAAAGAATTCGAACGTCACAAAAAATTCAAACTAATTTGTTTCTTCACTTATTTTTCGATTTAGGTTCCAATGTTATCATTTACGTTCAGTTGTTTTGTAGCTTTCAAACGAATTAGCTAGGAAGAATGCTAAACTTTGGCTTACTACCAATAGATACAGCCAATTTTTTTCTTCTAAAATTCGTCATTTTTCGTTAATTTTGTCTCGACCCGGTCTTATTGACTGTTTGATCAATATCAATTAAGTTGACCGAAGACAAATAATGTCAGTCCAATTTTGGGGTTTGGCAAATCAATGCACAACAACTGACTTTTTCAAAAATTAGTTTAAAAAACTTTTTCCACAAAATAAGTTTTTCCAAAAAAAAAGAAGTAAAGAACTGCATTAAACCAAAAATGAACAAAAATAGAGTCAAATAATCTACCAAGCATACAACTACCACAAATCAGCATCAATAAACAAATGAAACCCAAAACAAAGATAATTCAAAATAAAAAAACAGAGTCAAGCTCATTACGAGGAGAAATTAATATGAGTAGGGTTCTAAAACCCTATGCTGTCTAAAAGCCAGAATATAATTTTACTTTACAGGAAAAATTCTAATGAATTTACTGAAAAATGTGCATTGTCAGTTTAATATACATATGCTCATATTTATTCCTTAAAATCTTAAATAATTTTAATAGCTTAGAGTTATACAAATGAAAACATTTAAAAGAATTTTTTTCAGTAAAGTACTGAATTTCTGAATATTCTTGCTTTTAGAAAGCATAGGGGTTTTCATTTATCTCCCTTCGTCCCTTTCTCTCATTCCCTTCGTCTCATTCCCTTCGTCTCATTCCCTGTAAGTTTCAAGCCAAAAAGAGGAGAATTTAAGGTTTTTAGAAATTCACAAATTAATGTAGCCAATTTTTATTAATACTTTCTTTGTCTTTATATGCTGATTAAAGGGGGCCTCCATTGGTCCTTTCTAAATGCCCTATAAGCTTAAGGCAACTGGGATAGGTCTTTTGAGCAGTTTCAGGCACTTAATATTGATACAACCAAATTTCTAAATGTTATGTCTTTATTAGGGTCTGGTTGACCCTGTTTCACAAACACTGTAAGTTTCAAGACTATTTGAGACTGAACAAATTTTGGAGTTGATGAATTGACACAGCCAAAAATTAGTCTCGATTTGTGTAAAAGTAATAATTTAATTTTTTTATGTCTTTCTTTTATTAATTCAAGAATTGTTTTTCTTTTCGTAAAGACGATTCACTTAAGTTCAGTCAAGTTTTTATTCCCGAGGCTCTTTACAAAACTCTACAGATGCAACTGACCATGCGACCTGGAAGCTGAAATCCTTTTCGACCTGAGGCCTGAAATATTAATTTTCTCCGGAAATTTCTACATTTTTCCTATTCCAATTATTATATTTTGTATTTTATTTTAGAGCCTTCCCTGAGAAACATTCATTCCCACATCCCTCTCACTAAAAAAGTTCAATCGCCAACCTGATCTGACTATATTTGCATATGATGGGGGTGGGGTGCACAATAGAACTTAGAAATTAGCCGAACTAGTATGGTTTGCTTATTGAAGGGTTCTGCATGTATGGCTTAATGATATTGAACAGACAGGATAAAAATTATATAGTAAATCATTAAGGGTGTGTTGAAACAGTAGAATAGAGCCACTAGGAGATCGATAAATAATACCAACAATTAAGGTTAATCTACCTAAATTCTTAACATTGAAAACACAGACCAGGCGAATTTGAAACACGCCCATTTATAACCCGCTCACTAATGCATAAATTTTTCAGGGGAGGGGGGTTCTGCTGGTAGGATTCTCCACGAGTATAATTTTCCATGGGGAGGGTAGTTTCCAGGGAGTAAATTTTTCAGGGGAAATTTTACACTAGGGGAAGTTGCCAGAATTCCTTCACGAAATTCTTCTTAGTTATTGTTTTCTTATTGCAGACTCAATTTTACGCGTGGAGATGTTAAGGGTAATTGTCCGGGATAAATTTTCACCGGGATTGAATTGTCTAGAGAATGAATCTGCGGGGAAGAGGGATTTATCCGTGGAGATGTTGACAGATTTCCTGGCATTACTTAAAAAACGATCAGAAACTAAATAAAAAACAAGTTTTTTCAACTGAAAGTAAGAAGCAGCATTAATACTTAAAACGAACAGAAATTATTACACATATGAGGAGGACTACTCTTCCTCAACACCTCAGTTTTCAAGCTATAGTTTGAATTATGTCCCAATTCCTTAAGAACGAGTCCCGGAACATTGTTCGTTTAATTAGAACAATAAGCAGCTTTTTTTTAAAGCACTAAAAACTTTAGCGTGAAGATCGAGGTTTTAAGGAGTAGCAATCCTCCTCATATACGTAATAATTTCTATTCGTTTTAAGTTTTAATATTGCTCCTTACTTTAAGTTGAAAAAACTTGTTTTTTATTTGATTTCTGTACAAAAGTGTTACTTCCTTTGTTGGTTGGCATGATTTTTTGGCACCTTTCTCATCATCTTTGGCTTCATAGGGCAAAAAAATGTATTTTGAAAACGAACATCAGTAACTTTGTATATAACTTAGGGCTATATTTTGGCTCCTAGAAGGGAGAACGCAATAGTCGCGTTGGTGACCATAGGTAATAGATCGGTGCAATGCCTGTTCATTTGTTGCTACAGTGATGGGTTCAAAAGAGGCCCTGCACAATCGTGCTAACAACTAAATGCCCCCTCCCCCCTAAAAAAATAACCAGGGGCTTGTTCAAGATTTAAGGGCCAATTAGAGTTATACAACTTACTGGCACTATATCTCGATCAAGCATTCAGTCAACATGCTCAATTCAATTCAATTCAATTCAATTTTATTCGAATAAAAACATAACACAAACATTAATAACAATAAAGATCCTAGAAGATAACTTGTTAAGGACCAAGAGAAAAAAAAAATTAAAGTAACACTGAAAGAAAAAAAAAATAGAAGAATAAAACATGGCTAATTAGAGCAAATTTGTTAAAAATGGAAATATTAAATTATACCATCAAGTTTTGTTACATTTTTATACAACTTGCAGAAACTTGTGGCTAGTTCAACACCGGAGGGAATTTTGTTCCATTGAATAATAGATTTGTAAATGGGAGATTGCTGGGCAGCACTAGAAACGCATTTAGGAATTTTAAAGGCTCTATTGGATGAACGGAGACAATGGGCTTCCGAATTATTAATATTATAATAGGTTAGGAGTTGAGGTGGAAGATTATTGTGGAAAGCAGAGTAAGCAAGCGATAAATTTAGTTTTTGTATGATTTGATCAAGTGGAGCTATGCCAAAATCTGAATACAAATCACGAGTTGGATATAGACGGGGAAGCCGAAAAACTGCTTTAATGGCGCGGTTTTGGGCAAATTTGAGTTTTTTAATGAAGGACCGTTTTGTATTTCCCCAAACTGATCCGCAATAAGAAAGGTAAGGAAAAATAAAGGAATAATAGAGGGTAACTAGGATGTCAGGAGGAAGAAAATAATTCACACGGTTAATCATAGCAACTTGTCTCAAAATTATTGCTGTTATGTAAGAAATATGATTAGAGAATGACAAGCATGAGTCAATAAATACACCAAGAAACTTGGCAACCTCCACTTGTGGGATGATGTCGGAGGAGTACCTGAGACCAAGAGCAGGTTGAATAACGTCTTTGTTGTAGGGGGTTCTGAATAACACTATTTGACTTTTTTTGCTATTAATGGTCATGTTATTCGTAAGGCACCACGCCTGGACTCTGTTCAGAAGGACTTGGGCAGAGGTTACTGCCAATGGTAGATTGGTGCCAGTGATGAAGAAGTTGCTGTCATCAGCAAATAATACAGGATACACTGAAGGGCCCAGGTCTATAACAAGATCATTGATATACAGGAGAAATAAAATAGGGCCTAGAACGGAGCCTTGCGGGACACCCCTCCGGACAGGTAAGGGCTGAGAGGATACTCCACCCAGGCTCACACTCTGTACCCTTCCAGATAGATAAGAATCAAACCAAGAGAGGGGAACACCACGAATACCGTAACTATTTAATTTACTTATTAAAATACTATGATCGACCATGTCAAAGGCCTTAGAAAAATCCAAAAATAAGCCCAATACAGTTTTTTTAAGGTCGAGTTGTGAGCGTATAAACTGTGTGGCGTCAATTAGAGCATGAGAAGTTGAGAATTTCGGCCTAAAGCCATATTGGTGAGGAGAAATCAAGGATACGGAATGCTGACTGTCAAACAGAAAGGGAGACAGACGTCTGAAGATGATTCTCTCGAGCACTTTGGATATAACAGGAAGAATTAAGATTGGACGATAATTACCTATCTCAGTTGGATCGCCCTTTTTAAGAACTGGAATAACAATGGCTGACTTTAGTAAATCAGGGAAAACTCCGTGGGTTAAAGATAGGTTGGCAATATGCTTGATGGGCTCGTAGACAAAAGGAGATATGGTCTTCAGGAGCTTATTACTTAATCCAAGACAGTCAGGAGTAAAACTATTAGGGAGAGAACCGATGATTTGAAGTACCTCATTGCTATCAGTTGGGCAGAAAAACATGGATCTAAAATTGAAGCAAGGGAATACAGCCTGTAAGGAGGAGCGGGAGTCAGTATGAGGAACATTCAAAAAATAATTATTAAATGCATCAGGTGCATGTAAAGGGTCAATTAATCTACCATTTGTGTCTTTAAGGCGAATAGGTATAGACTTTGATTTTTTATTTTTTGAAAGTATATCATTAATGGTGGACCATATCTTTTTCAGATTTCCTTTGCAATTGAGAATTTTTGTATAATAATAATTTTTCTTCGCTTCACGGATGAGTTTAGTGTATAAGTTTTTATAATGTTTATAATTAGATAGGTCAATATCACTACGGGTCTTGCAGGCTAACTTATATAATTTGTTTTTACGATATGAGGAGACAATGAGGCTATGTGACATCCAGGGGCAAATAGGGATATTTTTCCGGTTAGGTTTACGAATAGGAAAAGTTGAATGGATAATCTCACTTAGCCTTGACGCAAAACCATTTGTGGCAGAATTTACCTCGTGACAATTTAAGACATCGGACCAGTCAGTGGTTCTTAGGCAATCGATGAAATGGTTTATATTTGCAGAACTGTAGTTTCGAGTAGGTGTTGGGATATTAATTCTAGACCGTAGAGGTAGTGGTTGCGAAGGTAGAGACAAGTAAATAGGAAAATGGTCTGACAGATCCGAAAATACTATATTTGAGGACAGGTCATTTCCCAGGGAAGTGGATACAAAAATGTTGTCAATTAATGTTGAAGTTGATCTCACAGGATCGACTCTACTGGGGAAAAAAATTGTGGGTAGAAGACCACTCGCGGTTACCGATTCAAAAAAAGTGTCAGATTCAATATTTTTACCAACATTGAGTAGGTTGCAATTAAAGTCCCCAAGAACCATTGCCTTTTTATGGGGTAGGTTAATAAAACTAGAAAAATCATCAAACAGATTACATAATATAATTAAGGAATAAATCACCCTACGGGGTGAATCCATTAGTGAGCGGGTTATAAATGGGCCTGTTTCAAATTCGCATGGTCTGTGTTTTCAATGTTAAGAATTTAAGTAGACTAACCTTCATTGTTGGTATCATTTATCGATCTCCTAGTGGCTCTATTCTACTGTTTCTACACACCCTTAATGATTTAGTGGATACCATCCTAAAACAGTCGACTGATTTAATTACTAGGGAAGGTTTTAATACAAATTTGATGGATTAAAGGTCTTCTGTATCTTTGGATTTACTGTTGTCCATGCTTGCCGCAGGTACTTTACCTTCTGTATGTATCTCATCTCGCATAACTGAGAGTACGTCATCTCTGATTGACAATGTTTTCTGTACGGCTACTTTGGTCCAAAATTATGCTTTAGTGAGTGAAATTTCTGATCATTTCCCTGTTGACTCTAGATACTGTTTTGATAAACAGACTATTGAGAGGACTGGTGACTCTAGTAAGAGGCCTTTTAGGTTCGGGGAAATGGAATTGACGCTTCTTAGGTCAAGATTGGCAGAAATTTCTTGGGGTAGTTTTAAGACTGATTCTGATTTTGGTAATTTATTTAAAAATTTTTGAGTTGATGAAAGAAGCTGTTCTTGATATTTCTTTTGTTTCACCTTCTAACCGTAAGTATAAGAATATCTGGAGGGCCTTTGTGTCTGCTAGCCCCTCAATGAAAGCTATTTGCTTTCAGCGGCTTAAAATTTATAGGAATGTTTACAATTATGTGTGTCGAAAGGCGAAGTCCCAGTATTATTTTAATTGTTTTTCAGATTGTAGTAAAGATATACGAAAAACTTGGCAAGTTATAAATTCTGTGCGTAGGCCCTCTTTTCAGTCTCCATCAGCCCCTATTTTTGGATCTTGATGGCCAAATCATCGAAGGTGAACTGAATGTTCAAGATGCATTTATTTCATATTTTGCGAATATTCGTAAGAGGACCGCTTCGGCTGTTAGTTCTTCCCCTTCAAGATCCAACTTCGGGTCTTATCTTGGGCCACCTTGAATGAAGTCAATTCTTCTGGAACCAGCGACGGAGAAAGAAATTACTAAAATTGTAATTATATTGAAAAATTCTTCGTTGTTTGGCCTTGATAATATTACTACTAACGTAATTAAGTTCATTCTTCCCTCCATTGTTTCTCCCTTAACAAAACTTATTAACCTCTCCTTTCAGCATGGTATTTTTCCCGAGTAGTCTCAAGTGTGCTCGAGTCATCAGATTATATAAGGAGGGGGGGGGGGAGACTATATGATCCAGCCAACTATCGGCCAATTTCTTTGTTGTCCGTGTTTAGAAAAATATTTGAGAAGGCGATGATTTCTCGTCTTAATAATTTTTTTGCTTCTAAAGATGTTTTTTCACGATTTTCAATTTGGTTTTAGAGCAAATAATTCTACTGAGCATGCTTGGGCAGTTTTACTGAATTATCTTCACTCTGCCCTAGACTCCCTTTTGATTCCTGCTGCTTTGTTTCTGGATGTTCGTAAAACCTTTGACTCTTTAACCCCCACGGTGTTCTTCTATTTAAAATTTCTCATTTTGGCGTAAGAGGCTGTGCGTCTTATAGGTTCAGGTCTTTCATGTCTTGAAGAAAAATTTCTGTTCATCCACTTTTTCGATCACCATCAAGTGTAGACCAGGGGAGTAGTAACCTAATTATTGAAATGAACCGTGCTTGCGTAATTTGTCTTATCTCTAGTATGTACAAGAATATACAGGGCCGTTTGACGTGGGCATTTTAAAAAGTGACCAATCCTTTGCCTATAAAGTGGCCAAGGATGTTTTGAAACTATAGTCAAGGTTATATAAGATAATCAGACTTGTTTTTTGTTATTTATATCAATTGCACAAGGAATTGCACAAGGAATTGCACTTCAGCTTCACGTGCACATTAAAAAAAAGCTGGCAACATATAAAGTGGTCCAACATGTTTTGAGAGTATAGTCGAAATTGTATAACTCAACCAGAGTGGTTTTGAGGCAACATCCGTTTTTTAGGGGTCCAATCACAGACATCGGAGGTTGCTCAATATGCGGTAAGTTAATTGGTGATTGGTTACAAATAAAAAAGAGTGATTTACATTCGTCCTTGCGATTTTGTATAAAATGCTCGTACCTTACGATTTAATTTTCGTAATGATTTAACATATCATAGATAATACACTTACTAAATTTCTTAATTTATTTCCAAATAGAATAATTTTTCCATCTCTCTAGTAAATTCAAATTTCAGGGTATATAGCCCTCCCCCTAACAATACAAACGGCACAATATGAAGATTAAAATCGATAGAAAACTTAAAATATGCTTTTTTTTCCACTATGTAAACCTAATCCCCCCTCCCCGCCTCTGTTTACGAGTTTAATTCATTAGATTTAGTTCTTCTCGTTCGAAATGTCCTTTTTTCCAATTATCAAAAAAAATTTCCGGTAAAAAAAACCCATCTGTTTGTAATTCTGTTACCAAGAGGAACGATTTCAAGTCAACATTGGCATGCGTCTTATCTGGATTAAGAAAACAAAGGATTGAAATGTGTGATTCAACAAACCTTGACAAAAGAATTTTTTTTTTCTGATAAAGAAAAATGGTTTAGCATTTGCGAATTGGACTATACGAACGATATTAATTTCTAATTTTTTGGATAATTGCCTTAATTCGAGAGTAGTTTGTTATTAAAAAATTTGATGCTACAATCAGAATTGTTTGATTGACATTTGCAAAAAAGGGATAAGAGATTCGCGAATTGGACTGTACGAACGATCTTATTTGAATACAAGGGAAAAAACAGAGCTAGATAACATTTGCGAATTGGATCTTATGAAGAGGGAGAAAAATAAGGGTTAAAGTGATTAGCAGTTAAGGTAACCCTGAAGAGCATGTTAATTCATATCTTATTTATTATAAATTTGGAACAATATCAATTATGGAAACGGTTAACGATGATAAAATGGTCTTATGAGTTGACCTAGCTTTACTTCTTCGATGTGTACTGTATAATACACAAGTGGTGTTTGAACAGTGTTGTCAATTTGAAATAGAGTTTAACCTTATACTAAAAAGTTGATATTGAGAGAGATGTAGATGGCAAGAAAAGAATTTTTATAATGTATAGCTTTACTTCTTCGATGTGTACTGTACAATACACAAATTGCGTTTGAACATTGTTGTCAATTTATAATAGAGAACTGTGGGCCGAATTCCTAGCGAAAAACCCGGGTGGATGACTTGAAAATAAAATTTTTAACGAGAAATGACTGGAAAGTGTTTTGGGGGGAGATGGGTTGATTGGCAGAAGGATGTCCTAACATACTTATAGTGTAATAGTGGGGGGCGAGTTGCTAGTGAAAAACCCGTGTGAATGACATGAAATAACATTTTTTTAACAAGAAATCTCTGAAGAAAATATTTTTGAAGGGATGGGAGCGGGGTGTCTTAGAGTACTTATAGTGCTGTAATGACTGAAAAGTGTTTTGGGGGGAGATGGGTTGATTGGCAGAAGGATGTCTTAGCGTAGTTATAGTTTGATAGTGGGGAGAGAGTTGCTAGTGAAAAATCCGTGTGAAAGACTTGAAATAAAAAAACTTTAACAAGAAATCTCTGAATAAAATATTTTTGGAGGGATGGAATGATGGAAGCGGAGTGTCTTAGAGTACTTATAATGCTGTACTGTGTTTCGAACTCCTAGCAAAAAACCCGAGTGGATGACTTGAAAATAAAATTTTTAGCGAGAAATGGCTGAAAAGTGTTTTGGGGGAGATGGGTATTAGTCTCTCATAGGCGTGTGTTTTCTGGAACCTACAATTTGGGGTGAGTAGTTTGTTATTTCTGGCTTTTATGAGCTAGGTCTCCTAGCATTTCGTAGGTGTGTGTTGTCTGAGACCTAAGATTTGGGGTATGTAAATTACTATTTCGGGCTTTTCTGAGTTAGATTTCATAGTCTTTCGTTGGTGTGTGTTGTCTGAAACCTATGATTTGGGATGGGGGAAATATTTCAGTAGTGTTTTGTCATGGTTTACCTTGTCATACTTACATTCTCTTGATTTTTTCAAAGATCATTTTGGATATATTTCGTTGAAATGCAAGAGTTTGAATATTTCAGTAGTGTTTTGCTATGGTTTACATTGTCACAGTTACATACTATTGATTTTTCAAAGTTCATTTTTGAATTTCTTTCGTTGAAATGCGAGAGTTGGAATATTTCAGTAGTGTTTTATCGTGGTTTACCTTGTCACAGTTACATTCTCTTGATTTTTCAATGTTCATTTTGGATTTATTTCTTTGAAATGCAAGAGTTGGAATATTTCAGTAGTGTTTTATCGTGGATTACCTTGTCACACTTACATCCCCTTGATTTTTAAAGGTTCATTTTGGATTTCTTTCATTGAAATGCAAGAGTTGGAATATTTTAGTAGTGTTTTGTTATGGTTTACCTTGTCACAGTTACATTCTATTGATTTATCAAAGTTCATTTTTGGTATCAGTTTGATTGAATTCTATATCATCAACCCTTTCTCGAATACAAGCGGTAAAATTGACAAAATCTAAGTATCGGATTCATTAAATTCTATATCAACAACCCGTTCTCGAATACATGGGTTAAAATTTAAAAAATCTAAGCTTCAGAGTGAATAAATTTTTTATATCAACATCTATTGTCAGATACATCGAATATAATTGACAAAATCTAAGTATCAGAGTGAATAAATGCATTATCAACATCATTTGTCGGATATAGCAGTTAAAATTGACATGTCGGATAAAATTGACAAAATCTAAGGGTCAGAGTGAATAATTTTTGTTATCAACATCCTTTGTCAGATACACCCAATTTTATTGACAAAATCTAGCATCAGAGTGAATAAATTCTTTATCAACATCCTTTGTCGGTTATGTCAGATAAAATTGACAAAATCTAAGTATCAGAGTGAATAGTTTTTCTTAACAACATCCTTTGCCAGATACATCGAATAAAATTGATAAAATATAAGTGTTAGAGTGAATAAATTTATTTATCAACATCCTTTGTTATATACATCAAATAAAATTGACAAATCTAAATTTCAGATGAATAAATGCTTTAACAATATCCTTTATCGGATATTTCGGATAAAATTGACAAAATCAGAGTAACTAAATTCTATATAAACATCCTTTTCTCGGATACATAGGATAAAATTGAAATAATCTCAGTGTCAGACTGAATAATTTTTTTTCATCAACATCCTTTGTCAGATGCATCAAATAAAATTGACAAAATCTAAGTATTAGAGTGATTCAATGCTTTATCAGCATCCTTTGTTGAATATCTCGGATAAAATCTAAGTATCAGAGTGATTAAATTCTATATCAACATCCCTTTCTCGGATACATGGGATAAAATTGGTAAAATCTTAGTATCAGAGTGAATAAATGCTTTATCAACATACTCTAAATGCATTATCAACATCATTTGTGGGGTGTATCAGAAAAAATTGACAAAATCTAAGTATCAGTTTGATTAAATTCAATATCAACAACCCTTTCTCGAATACATGGGAAAAAGCTGACAAAATCTAAGTGTTAGAGTGAATAATTTTTTTTATCAACATGCTGTGCCAGATGCATCGGATAAAATTGGCAGAATCTAAGTGTCAGAGTGAATAGATTTTCTTATCAACATCCTTTGTCAGACACATCAAATAAAATTGACGAAATCTAAATTTCAGAATGAATAAATGCTTTAACAACATCCTTTATCTGATATGTCGGATAAAATTGACAAAATCTAAGTATCAGAGTGACTAAATTCTATATTAACTACCTTTTCTCGGATACATAAGATAAAATTGACAAATTCTAAGTGTTAGAGTGAATATTTTTTTTTTATCAACATCCTGCAAGATACATCAGATAAAATTGATAAAATATAAGTGTCGGAGTGAACAAATTTTTCTATCAACATCCTTTGTCAGATATATCAAAAAAATTGACGAAATCATAATTTCAGATGAATAAATGCTTTAACAGCATCTTTTATCAGATATGTCGGATAAAATTGACAAAATCTAAGTATTGGAGTGACTAAACTTTATATCAACATCCTTTTCTCGGATACATAGGATAAAATTGACATAATCTAAGTGTCAGAGTGAATAAATTTTTTTTATCAACATCCTTTGTCAGATACATCAAATAAAATTAATAAAATCTAAATTTCAGAATGAATAAGTTTATTATCTCCACCCTTTATCGGTTATATCGGATAAAGTTGACAGAATCTAAGTGTCAGAGTGAATAAATTTTTTTATCAACATCCTTTGTAAGATACATCAAATAAAATTGACAAAATCTAAATTTAAGAGTGAATAAATGCTTTAACAACATCCTTTATCGGATATGTTGGATAAAATTGACAAAATCTAAGTATCAGAGTGACTAAAGTTTATATCAACATCCTTTTCTCAGATATATAGGATAAAATTGCCAATTTCTAAGTATCAGCGTGAAGTAAGCAGGAAGGGTGTGTGAAAGCACAGGATGGCTGGCCCCCAGCCCCCCATTGCACTTCTTGGCTGAAGGGCCCCGAAATGGAGATCAGCACCGCCGGTTTGGACCTTAAGGGTCTAGTGCCGTCATACTTATTTACTTACTACTTTGCCAGATACATCGAAAAAAATTGATAAAATATAAGTGTCAGAGTAAATAATTTCTTTATCAACACCCTTTGTCAGATACATCAAATAAAATTGACAAAATTTAAATTTCAGAATGAATAAATGCTTTAACAACATCCTATATCGGATAGATTGGATAAAATTGACAAAATCCAAGTATCAGAGTGACTAAATTCTATATCAACATCCTTTTCTCGGATACATAGAATAAAATTGACAGAATCTAAGTGTTAGAGTGAATAATTTTTTTTATCAACATCCTTTATCAGATACATCAAATAAAATTAACAAAATCTTAATTTCAGAATGAATAAATTCATTATCAACATCCTTTCTTGGATATGTCGGATAAAATTGACAAAATCTAAGTATACAGTGAATAATTTTATTTATCAACATCCTTTGCCAGATACATCAAATAAAATTGATAAAATATAAGTGTCAGAGTAAATACATTTTTTCATATCAACATTCTTTGTCAGATACATCAAATAAAATTGACATAATCTATATTTCAGTATGAAACTACATCCTATGTCGGACATATTGGATACTATTGACAGAATCTAAGTATCAGAGTTATTAAATTTTATATCAGCATCCTTTTCTCGGATACATGGGATAAAATTGACAAAATCTAAGTATCAGATTGATTAAATTCCATATCAACATCCATCTCTAAGGTACATGGGATAACATTGACAAAACCTAGGTATCAGAATGAATAAATTCTTTTTCAACATCCGTTGTTGGATATGTCATTATAGTATTATGAAAAAATTGTAAGTAAGTAAGTAAGTAAGCAAGTAAGTAAGCAAGTAAGTAAGTAAGTAAGTAAGTAACAAACTCTTTATTGAATTCACCTCATGTATACACAATAAAGGAATTCAATTCAGGAAATTATGAAAAAAAATTGAACAAATTCTTTATTAACATTCATTATTGATTGAACTCGCTTCATAGACAGACAATACAGCAATTTCTCAAAATCTAAGTATAAGAGTGATTAAATTCTATATCCACATCCATTTCTTGGAATCCATTCCATTTCCACACATAGGAAAAAGTTAACAAAATCTAAGTGTTAGAGTGAATAAATATTTTCTATCAACATCTTTCGTCAGATACATCGGCTAAAATTGACAGAATCAAAGTGTAAGAGTGAATAATTTTTTTATCAACATCCTTTGTCAGATAGATAAAAAAAAATTGACCTAATCTAAATTTCAGAATGAGTAAAGTATTAAATGCAAATTCATTTTGATTTTGAAATTCGTTCATTTATATAGAAACTGCAATAATTTCACAAGAAGCATCTTTCAGCGTGTTTTAAGTTTAAAAGAAAAGCATTGAATGGAAACATATTTTGATTTAGATGTTGGGTGAAAATTTAGTCATTTTTATAGAAACTGCAATAGTTTCACAAGAACTATCTTTCAGCGTGTTTTAAGTTTAAATGAAAAGTATTCAATGAAAATTAAATTTGATTTTGATGTTGGATAAAAATCCATCCATTCTTATAGAAACTGCAATAGTTTCACGGAAAACATCTTCTGATTTAATACATGCAATAAACTAGCTAGTGTCCATAACCGGAAAATTCTTTTTTCTCTTTTATATCACAAACAATTTTCAATGTGTGCAAGGAAGAGCAATTTCCACGCAAATTCCACTATTTAATGCCCCCCTCCACTATGAGGTGAATTCAAGAAAGAGTTTGTTACTTACTTACTTACTTACTTACAATTTTTTTATAATGACATAATGACATATCCAACAACGAATGTTGATAAAGAATTTATTCATTCTGATACCTAGGTTTTGTCAATGTTTTCCCATGTACCTGAGAAATGGATGTTGATATATAATTTAATCAATCAGATACTTAGATTTTGTCAACTTTATCCCATGTATTCGAGAAAAGGATGCTCATATAGACTTTAATAACTCTGATACTTAGATTCTGTCAATTGTATCCAACATGTCCAACATAGGATGTTGTTTCATACTGAAATTTAGATTATGTCAATTTTATTTGATGTATCTGGCAAAGAATGTTGATATGAAAAAATTTATTCACTCTGACACTTATATTTTATCAATTTTATTTGATGTATCTGGCAAAGGATGTTGATAAAAAAAATTATTCACGCTGATACTTAGATTTTGTCAATTTTATCCAACATATCCGAGAAAGGATCTTTACAACGAATTTATTCATTCTGAAATTAAGATTTTTTTTTAATTTTATTTGATGTATCTGATAAAGGATGTTGATAAAAAAATTTATTCACTCTAACACTTAGATTCTGTCAATTTTATCCTATGTATCCGAGAAAAGGATGTTGATATAGAATTTAGTCACTCTGCTATTTGGATTTTGTCAATTTTATCCAACATATTCGATATGGGATGTTGTTAAAGCATTTATTCATTCTTAAATTTAGATTTTGTCAATTTTATTTGATGTATCTGACAAAGGGTGTTGATAAAAAAATTTATTCACTCTGACACTTATATTTTATCAATTTTATTCGATGTATCTGGCAAAGTATGTTGATAAAAAAATTATTCACTCTGATACTTAGATTTTGTCAATTTTATCCGACACATCCGACAAAGGATGTTGATAATGAATTTATTCACTCTTATACTTATATTTTGTTAATTTTATTCGATGTATCTGGCAAAAGATGTTGATAAAAAAAATATTCATACTGATACTTAGAATTTGGCAATTTTATCCTATGTATCTGAGAAAAGGATGTTGATATGGAAATTAGTCACTCTGATAGTGAGATTTTGTCAATTTTATCCGACATATCCGATAAAGGATGTTGTTAAAGCATTTATTCTTTCTGAAATTTAGATTTTGTCAATTTTATTTGATTTGTCTTACAAAGGATGCTGATAAAAAAAATTTATTCATTCTGACACTTAAATTCTGTCAACTTTATCCGACATAACCGATAAAGGGTGGTGATAATAAATTTATTCATTCTGAAATTTAGATTTTGTTAATTTTATTTGATGTATCTGACAAAGGATGTTGATAAAAAAAAATTATTCACTCTGACACTTAGATTATGTCAATTTTATCCTATGTATCCGAGAAAAGGATGTTGATATAGAATTTAGTCACTCTGATACTTAGATTTTGTCAATTTTATCCGACATATCTGATAAAGGATGTTGATAATAAATTTATTCATTCTGAAATTTAGATTTTGTCAATTTTATTTGATGTATCTGACAAAAGATGTTGATTAAAAAAAATACTCACTCTGAAACTTAGATTATGTCAATTTTATCCTATGTATTCAAGAAAAGGATTTTGATATAGAATTTAGTCACTCTGATACTTATATTTTGTCAATTTTATCCGACATATCCAATAAAGGATGTTGTTAAAGCATTTATTCATCTGAAATTTAGATTTCGTCAATTTTATTTGATGTATCTGACAAAGGATGTTGATAAAAAAAATTTATTCACTCTGACACTTATGTTTTATTAGTTTTATTCGATGTATCTGGCAAAGGATGTTGTTAAAAAAAAACTATTCACTCTGATACTTAGACTTTGTCAATTTTATCCGACAAAACCGACAAAGGATGTTGATAATTTTATCAGATGTATCTAGCAAAGGATGCTGATAAAAAAAATTTATTCACTCTAACACTTAGAATTTGTCAATTTTATCCTATTTATCCGAGAAAAGGATGTTGATATAGAATTTAGTCATTCTGATACTTAGATTTTGTCAATTTTATCCGACATATCAGATAAAGGATGTTGTTAAGGAATTTATTCATTCTGAAATTTAGATTTTGTCAATTTTATTTGATGTATCTGACAAAGGATGTTGATAAAAAAAACTATTCACTCTGACACTTAGATTCTGTCAATTTTATCTAATGTATATGGCAAAGGATCTTGATAAAAACAATTTATTCACTCTAACACTTAGATTTTGTCAGCTTTTTCCCATGTATTCGAGAAAGGGTTGTTGATATTGAATATAATCAATCCAATACTTTGGTTTTGTCAATTTTATCCCATGTATTCGAGAAAGGGTTGTTGATATAGAATTTAATCAAACTGATACTTAGATTTTGTCAATTTTATCCGATACACCCCACAAATGTTTTGATAATGCATTTAGAGGATGTTGATAAGGCATTTATTCAATCTTATACTTAGATTTTACCAATTTTATCCCATATATTCAAGAAAGGGATGTTGATATAGAATTTAATCACTCTGATACTTAGATTTTATCCAAGATATTCAACAAAGTGTGCTGATAAAGCATTGAATCACTCTGATACTTAGATTCTGTCAATTTTATTTGATGTATTTGACAAAGGATGTTGATAAAAAAAAATTTATTCAGTCTGACACTTAGATTATGTCAATTTTATCCTATTTATCCCAGAAAAGGATGTTGATATAAAATTTAGTCACTCTGATACTTAGATTTCTTCAATTTTGTCCGAAATATCCGATAAAGGATGTTGTTAAAGCATTTATTCATCTGAAATTTAGATTTTGTCAATTTTATTTGATGTATCTGACAAAGGATGTTGATAAAAAAATTTATTCACTCTGACACTTATATTTTATCAATTTTATTCGATGTATCTGACAAAGGATGTTGTTTAAAAAAAACTATTCACTCTGATACTTAGATTTTGTCAATTTTATCTGATATAACTGACAAGGATGTTGATAATGAATTTGTTCACTCTGATACTTAGATTATGTCAATTATATTGGGTGTATCTGACGAAGGATGTTGATAACAAAAATTATTCACTCTGACACTTAGATTTTGTCAATTTTATCCGACATGTCAATTTTAACTGCTATGTCTGACAAAGGATGTTGATAATGCATTTATTCACTCTGATACTTAGATTTTGTCAATTATATTCGATGTATCTGACAATAGATGTTGATATAAAAAATTTAATCACTCGGACGCTTAGATTTTTTCAATTTTATCCCATATATTTGAGAACGCGTTGTTGATATAGAATTTAATCAATCCGATACTTAGATTTTGTCAATTTTACCCCTTGTATTCAAGAAAGGGTTGATGATATAGAATTCAATCAAACTGATATAAAAAATGAACTTTGAAAAATCAATAGAATGTAACTGTGATAAGGTAAACCATAACAAAACACTACTGAAATATTCCAACTCTTGCATTTCAATGAAAGAAATCCAAAATGAACCTTGAAAAATCAAGGGGATGTAAGTGTGACAAGCTAAACCACGATAAAACACTACTGAAATATTCCAACTCTTGCATTTCAACGAAAAAAATTTGAAATGAACTTTGAAAAATCAAGAGAATGTAACTGTGACAAGGTAAACCATGACAAAATACTACAGAAATATTCCAACTCTCGCATTTCAACGAAAGAAATTCAAAATGAACTTTGAAAAATTAATAGAATGTAACTGTGACAATATAACCATAACAAAACACTACTGAAATATTCAAACTCATGCATTTCAACGAAAGAAATCCAAAGTGAACTTTGAAAAAATCAAGAGAATGTAAGTATGACAAGGTAAACCACGACAAAACACTACTGAAATATTCCCCCCATCCCAAATCATAGGTTTCAGACAACACACACCAACGAAAGACTATGAAATCTAACTCAGAAAAGTCCGAAATAGTAATTTAAATACCCCAAATCATAAATTTCAGACAACATACACCTACGAAATACTAGGAGACCTAGCTCATAAAAGCCAAAAATAACAAACTACTCACCCCAAATTTTAGGTTTCAGACAACACACGCCTATGAGAGAGTAATACCCATCTCCCCCAAAACTCTTTTCAGCCATTTCTCATTAAAAATTTTATTTTCAAGTCATCCACTTGGGTTTTTCGCTAGGAATTGGGCCCGCGGTACAGCATTATAAGTACTCTAAGACACTCCGCTTCCATCACCCCATCCCTCCAAAAATATTTTATTCAGAGATTTCTTGTTAAAAATTTTATTTCAAGTCATTCACACGGGTTTTTCGCAAGCAACTCGCTCCCCACTATCACACTATAACTACGCTAAGACATCCTTCTGCCAATCAACCCATCTCCCCCAAAACACTTTTCAGGCATTTCTCGTTAAAAATTTTATTTTCAAGTCATCCACTCGGGTTTTTCGCTATGAATTCGACCCACAGTACAGCACTATAAGTACTCTAAGACACCCCGCTCCCATCCCTCCAAAAATATTTTATTCAGAGATTTCTTGTTAAAAAATTGTATTTCAAGTCATTCACACGGGTTTTTCACTAGCAACTCGCCCCCCACTATCACACTATAACTATGTTAAGACATCCTTCTGCCAATCAACCCATCTTCCCCCAAAACACTTTTCAGTCATTTCTCGTTAAAAATTTTATTTTTAAGTAATCCCCTCCGGTATTTCGCTAGGAATTCAGCCCATAGTACTCTATTTTAAATTGACAACACTGTTCAACAGTACACATGTACTGTTGAACAGTGTTGTCGTAGAAGTGTTGTACAGTACACATCGAAGAAGTAAAGCTATACGTTATTAAAATTCTTTTCTTGCCATCTACATCTCTCTTAGTATCAACTTTTTATTAAAACGTTAAACTCTATTTTAAATTGACAACACTGTTCAAACACCACTTAGTGTATTATACATCTCATTTTTTAACTTCGGTACATTAATAACCGGAAAACAAGTTTTCGGTACTTCAGAACGCTCTGATCTTGGCCGGTTCAAAAGAGAAGGAATATTTACCAACAGACCGAAATGATCCGAAACGTCGTTTACAATAACACTCGCACTACTATATCCAGTATTTAAGTAAATGTTATCAATCAACGTAGCAGAATCATGGCTCACTCTTGTACATATATTAATAAAAGGCTGTAGTCCATAACCTAGCATAGTGTTTAGAAACTCCCTAGCTCTAAGGTTACTATTCACAGTTCTTAAATCCAAGTTGAAATCACCACAAATAAAACAAGGTCTAGTAGAAATTGGTAACTTATCCAATTGCTCTTCTAAAAGTGAGCTAAACTCATCTATATTATACGAAGGGGGTCTATAAACGGCAATCATAAAACACTTAAAATTAAGACACTGCAATTCTAACACCATACTTTCAAACACCATTTTTCGATTAACTCTTATATCATCTCTCACCTTAACCTCAAAATCATTACGCACATAAATTGCTAAGCCGCCATGTTGATGCATCTCTCTATTTTTAATATACAGCTTATAATTACCAATCTCTAACAGAGAAGAACTATGGTTCTTCAACCAAGTCTCCGTTAAAGCTAAAACATGAGGGGTTGATTGCAGACATAACTCATTCAAAAACTGGTATGAACTTCCAATCCCTTGACAATTTAAATGAAAAATATTAAACTCATTTTGACAACTAATAGAACTCAAATCACACAGAAACTTATAACGGGAATCAAGACTAACCTCATGAAACTCACCCACATCAAAATCTCTGTGAAGTACCCCTCCCCCCAAATCATGTAATTTCATCGAATCACTCTCAAGAAAACCCAGCCGTTCCCTACCTAAACTTGACATTTAAAATAATCAATCCGAAGGGATGGAAACCGGAATTTTGGAATGCGAAAAAATAGTAACCTTACCATACCATGAGTGAAACGACCAAGAACCGAGAAAATCCAGACCAACAAATCCTGAAAGAAAACAAAAAAATAAGAAAAACATGGACCAAAAATAATAACACAAAAAGAATCGCCAACATAGGGGACATAAATAACAAAAACAATGAATACTTCATAACACAAAAAAAAAAATGAATAGGTTAATAAGTTAATAATAAACGCAACAACCGCTTATTTTAAATTTCATAACTGACACTAAACAATACTCACACGATTACAAACCATCCGTTCACAAGATTACCATAATATCAAATAGGGACCTATATTAAACTCCTTCTCTACCTTTACCACCGCGTATACCTCTTCCCCTCACTTGACTGCGCTGATGCACATTGCTATCACTGCGCGGTGAATTAAGCTCCGGGATTATATCACTAGGGCAGAATTTGGCTCGCGAACCATTAGGACGATCAAAATAAAGAAAAGGTGGAACGGTTTTAGACACCCAAGCTGAAATACCTATATTCTTTAGCTTAGCCTTCTTCTCAAAAAGACTTTTTCGTGCCTCCCGGACAGAAAGAGGGGCATCATCACTAATATAAATCTCTTTCAGATTCCTCACAGATTTCCCTTTCAAATTCTTGCTAACTTTTAGTAAATCAATTTTCTTTTCCCTCGAAAAAACATTAACTTTGAAAAATTTCCGGTCTTTCATGTTTTGTAGCACTGTAAACTTGGGAACCTCACTTACTTCAAGCCCAGACAGACATACTTGCTTAAACGCTTCACTAGCGTCCTCATTACTGTCACAAGGCAAATTCCAAACAATAATGTTACTGTCAGATACCTGGTATTCACACATCATTAACCGACTTGCAAGATCAATATTGTTTTTCCTCAGTGCCATCGCTTCACTCGTGATAACGCTTATCTGCTTTTTTAGGCTATCAGTTTCGCTTTCAACTGATACTACACGGGCTTGAACTTCCGTAACCGATGCGTGAAACTCAAGCTGCGCTTTTTCCACCGATATAACCCTTTGTTCCAGAGATCTCATACGTCCATCAATAGAGTCTAACTTAGATCCGTTTTCTTTCACGATTGCCAGCATCGAAACAAAATCTTCGGACAATTTTAACAATGGTGACTGGGACTCCTCGCTAGAAGTGGCCGAAACATCTAAAACTGCTCCAGTTCCATCAGCTCCAGCACGCTGGACTTTACGCCGACGTCCCATCTTAGAAATAATTAAACAAGAAACGGCTTA
>JAQQPU010010273.1:11269-29603 GCA_029168905.1 Artemia sp. Kazakhstan ARC1039 | reverse complement strand
GATGTCAACTTGACTAAATTTTAATACCAGGGCGTTGGAGAAGGTCTATCATGAATTTTAGGGGCTTTAGAGGCACTGAAATTGGCTCCAAAAGCGGAATGGGCACACACAAGGGAAGTCTATCTCATCTCAAACTAAAAACGCAAAAAAAAGCAATTCTCGTCCAAAGGTGCGATATAGGACGCCTCAAAGTCAAGCAAATCCGGAACAATTCTGCTTAGTGCTTTCTAATCGGTTCAGCATCTTGGCTCTTGAAAATTCCGAGGGTCCAACGAGCAATACCGAGGATAAATGAGAGTCAAATGAAGAAAACATTAAGGAGGCTGCCAAAAAGATCCTTGGGAGAAGGAAACGAAAACATAGAAACCTGACGGTCTCATATATATTATATTATATTGCTATGAGACCATCAAACTGGCATCAAAGAAGCAGCAATTGGGCAAAAATAAAACATCATCTGAGTTCAGGGACCACAGGAAGTATTGCAACAATTCAGTTTGCCAAGACAGCTAAATACATTGGTTTCAACTGACGACGAGCATCGAGAGGGCCGCACGGCACTCAGATTCAAGGAAACTCAACAAACATCTCAAAAAGGCAACTGGTAAAAAATAATAAACACACAACTTTGATAAAAAGCAATTGATAATACCCTTCTCGCACGTAAGGAGGGTATTACAGAAAGATGGGTGCCTCATTCTTAAAATTGATTTAAAAAAAACTTTTTCCACAAAATAAGTTTTTCAAAAAAAGTAAAGAACTCCATTAAACAAAAAATGAACAAAATTGAATCAAATAATCTACCAAATATACAACTACGACAAATCAGCATCAATAAATAAATGAAACCCAAAACGAACAGAAATTAACATGAGTAGGGTTCAAAACCTCTATGCTTTCTAAAAGCCAGAATATAATTTACACTTTACTGCAAAAAATTCAAATGGATGTGCATTATCAGTTTAATATACATATGCTGATATTTATTCCTTAAAATACTAATTAATTTTTGATTTCTTAAAGTTATAAAAGTAAAAATATTTAAAAGAATATTTTTCAGTAAAATTTCATTCATTTATAATCGTTCATTTATTTTATTTATAAATAAAATAAAATTTCATTTATTTATTGATGCTAATTTGTGGTAGTTGTATGCTTGGTAGATAATTTGATTCTATTTTGTTCATTTTTGGTTAAATGGAGTTCTTTACATTTTGTTTGAAAAACTTATTTTGTGGAAAAGTTTTTTAAATTAATTTCTGTTCGTTTTATATTAACATGGTCTTTTTCAGGGAAAAATAAAATAATAGTTTGAATCTTTCTGGTTGTGAAACATTCTGGAGAAACTTTTTCATCAATTTTTAACAACATTAACCCTTTCAAAAATCATGACACAAATAGAAGTGTTTGATTTAGTCATATATATATAATCCTATAGTTGACCTGATAAATAAAAATTAATACCATTCCCAAAAAATTACATCTAAGCTCTTTCACGGCCTGGATACACTTACACTCTTTTGATTTAGTAAAAGTTTAAGAGCAGAAGTAGTAATAGAAGTAGCCCCGAAAGTTTGAGCTTAGTACCCTCAGTCGATCTTGGTATATTGCTGAGATGTCTAATTGGCAACCAGTATACAAACAGTGCGTTTTGATTTAATATTCAAGCTACATTTAGTTTTTAAGCATAATGGGCAAATTACATAACTGTGGGGAGTTGACCTACCCAATAACACTAAAGTTACAACACTGAAATAATTCTATAGAGATATAGTTACTAGACCATTCAGCTATGCTGAACAAAATGGTTGTCTTAACATTTTGGTTGAAAGTGTCATGAAAATCATGAGCTAAAGAGGAGGGCTGATTGCCCTCCAACCGCTGTTGACTCTTAAGAGGGCACTAGAAATTTTAATTTTCAATCAAATTAGCTCCTTTAAAATATCACTGATATTACTAGCTGTGATAGAGCATCGCCGCCTATGTCCTTGTATGCCCTATATTGCTTATATGCCCTTTTAATTGCTACACGCATATAGTTTTTTCGTTTAATTGAAACTCCTCCTAAACGTTTCCTAAAAGTTTCAACTTAATGCCATTAGTTTCGTTAGTTATAGTAACCCTACAAGCAGCATTAATTTATACACAGAGTGTCTTCTGGCTAGTTAAAAATCCGCAGCCTATCCGCAAAGTATGAAAGTGAAATTTTCAGAGAATATTTCTGTTGCACCGATGGCAACCTGCCATCCGTATGCAGGTTTTCAAAAGGGCATATCAGCAATATCTTATGAACAGTTTCGTGCGCGAAATTAAAACTTACAAAGCTTGTTGTGGTGGATGTTGAACTAGCCAAAAAACAATATTTGCATCATAATACTACTGCGTCTACTCCTACAGCTGCTACTACTGCTACTATTATTATTACTGCCACTACTACTATTGCTACTAAAGCGAAGAATACTACTATTAACTGTACTCCTACTGCTACTACTGTAACTACTCGTGCTACTGTTACTACTAATAAACCTAAGGGTATTAAGGCGAAAATTTTGGGCAATATTGTAACTGTGTTGAAATAAATCAAAACACATTATGCCCATATAGGTTGTCAAGAGGACATATCAGCAATGCTTAAGGACCGGTTGATGGTATAAAGTTAAAAATTCCATCGTGTGTTGAAGGGGATGTTGAAAAAAAGGTGCTATTTGCATACTTCTACTAATGCTACTACTGCTACTACAACTAATGCTACGCATAATTAATGAACGTTTCAACAATGCTGAAAAAATTCATGTCTCAAAACTTAGTTTGGATGTTTGTAATTGGAAATCATCGATGAGGGGAGGGGGGGGGGGCTGTAAAATCATTTCGACTCTTAAAAAAGGCACTATAACTTCCAATTTAAAATCAAACGAGACCCATCTGAATTTAATACGACCAACCATTCCATAAAAATTTATATACCCCAGGGCACAACTTCAAGCCCTTGCCCAGGGCTCTGGGGGGTTGTGCCAACCCTGGAGGCATTGCTTTATGTTCTTTGGACTATTTTAAACAAAATTGCCATCACACAATTTTAATCAGATACATTTGGTGAAAAGAGGGGGACTCGGATGGGGGGCTACTTGACCTCCATCACTATTGAATCTTTAAAGAGATCTAGAACTTCCAATTTCAACCAAATGAGCCACCTCTAAAGTTTATACAACGATCCCTTCCATAAGAACCTTAAATGCACTAGGGGCATAACCTACAACCCTCGCCCTCAGACTCTGGTGGTTTGTATCAACATCAAAAGCCTTGTTATATGATATTTGGACTGTTTTGAAAAAAAGGACTGTCTCAAAATATCTACTGGATAAATCTCGGGAAAAACGATGTGTTTGTGGAGGGGGGTAGCTGCGCTTTGATCACTTTGCCTCCTAAAAAGACACTAGAACTTCTGATTACCAATCCAATGAGTCCCCTACAAAGCAAATACGACCACCCTTTCTATAAGAACCTTATATGTCCCCTATGTCCCAAGGGCATAACTTATAACCCTTTCCCTGAGATATAGGGGTGAGGGAGGTGTCTTCCTCACAGACATAATTTCCGAAACGTTCGACTACAATGAACAAAATTGTTTTCTCTAAATTTTCATTGGAGGTGTTTAACTGAAATTATGAGCATGGAGGGAGGGGGCTGGTTGCTCTCAAATCACTTTTATTCTTAAAAAGGGAACTATAACCTTCAATTTCAAATCAAATAAGCCCCATCTGAAGTTTATACGACCGCCCAAGCCATAAGAACCATTTATGCCTACATGACATAACTTACGACCCTACCGCCAAGGCGCTGGAAAATTTGTGTCACCCCTAGAGATATTATTATACGTTCTTTGGACTATTTTTAACAAAATCGCTATCTCATAATTTCAATCAGATACATTTGGTGAAAAGAGGTGTTCTCGGGGGGGGGGCTACATGCCCTACATCCTTTTCGGCACTTAAAAATAACTAGAACTTCCAATTTTCAACCAAATGAGCCTCTTCTAAAGTTAAACAACCATCCATTCCATAAGAACCTTAAATACCCCCTGGGCACAACTTACAACACTTGCCCCTAATCTCGCTTGCGAATGTACAACGTTGTCAAAAGCGCCCGAGATATCAACCGACCAAAAATAAAATGGCCTTTTTTCCATTTTTGCCGAGACTAGCAACTGACTAAGTATATGATGGGCTTAAGAACAACCAAAACCAGTTCTGAACCAACCTTGAAAATCAGAAAAATCACATTTAGTCAAAATTTCAGGCAATACGGCTTATTCGAACAGCTTGCTCATGAAGCAGGACACTGTAATTGGTCGATAACTGGAACACTGATCTGCGTCCTTTCCCTTTTTCAAAACTGATGTTACGATTCCCGAAAGAAAACTATCTAGAACTAACGACTGGGCTATACACATCTGGAATAGGACCTGAATGTGTGTTAACAATAATTGACACTTATTGGTAAAATGATTGTAACACAGACCATCCAGATCAGGAGCACTTGATTTCTTAACCCTCTTTAAAGCCCGATAAATATCACCACTAGACATTGACAATATATAGACTTGCTGAAGAACTTGAGGAATAGTATTATGCAATAAGGAAGAAAACATGGACTGGATACAATGATTAAATGTAGAAAAAACACGAGTAAAATGAACAACAAAATCACTGATTTTGATAATTGAAACGGTAGCAGGCACACAATTGCTGCTATTAATTACATTGGACCAAGACTTCCGATCCGAGGGGTCATCCAAAGTATTCAGGCGGGATTGACACAAATAAAATCTAAACTGACGTTTCGAATTTTGCTTGATTCTAAGCACTTCGCCAGACTTGGGCCGATCACAAACAATCTAAAGGCAAAGCCGAAACTTCGCGCGTTGTTTAGCTTTTTTCAATTCTGGACACACATTCCACAACGGTTTTCTGGTGTCACATCTAACACGTTCAACAGGAACTGAAACTGAAGCAGCTGACTTCAAACAATGCACAAGCTGGTAATAGTAACAATTCAAATCAATCTTAGCTGTCGGTGACCTTACAGAGGTTTGTAAAAGTTGAAAAGGCACTTCCAGGCTTAACAATAACGAGCAAAGAACATACAAATAAACTTCAGGATAAACTCGTTTCCAATTTGGCTTATCAAACCATTTATTATGGTAAGAAAAACAGTCATAAGCCAGTAGAGCAGGCAACTCAATTTCACAACTTAAAGGGAAGTGATCATCGTCAATTTTATCATCCAAAACAATGACAGGAGGAATCACAAGTGATCCATTTGAAACTATAATATGATCCAGGTTTGAACTAGCACCATCACGGTTATGAATGTAGGTGAACTGTTTATCTTTATTGACTAACTGATAGCCACTAGCCAAAGCATCAAAAAACAGGTCATTTCTTCAGATTGGGACAGAAGATTGGCATTAATATCACCAGCCACAATCCAATTTAATCCCTGATTGGTTACTCTTAGCAGAAGTGTCTTGAGTCGCTTGCAAGAACTTGCGAAGACAGATAGGGAAGAAATGTTCTTGCGATTGCATGGCATATAGACATTGATGAGGACCATATTACCGCACTTTATTGCCAGTAAATTATAATCAGAAGAAATAAGCTCAGGCTTCTGAGCGAGGCGAACTAAGTTGCAAGGCCCCCAGAGGGTCGACCACGCGTTTTTTTAGCTTCACGTACAAACGTGTGCTGGGAAGGTGACCGTTTGAGAATATTTGTATTGGCTTTAGTTAGAAAATGATCCTGTAGGAAACCTATATCATAATAAAGAAGTTCATCAATAAGAAGATCTTCGTCTTTGGTTCCGTTAATATTAAGTGAAACAAAACGAAATCTATTGCCACTAGCAATCATTTTTTATCCTTTTTCAAAGTTTTTTTTTTAACACTGGGCATCTGAGACTATAGGAAACAGGATTTCACCGCAGTTGGCGCAATTCGGGCAAGGATTATCACGTGTGTTACAATGTCCAGCAGCGCACCGTGAACAGTTTTGATTAGGCGATGGGAGTGGGCAATTACCGACAATGTGGTTCGGCGATTGACGACAGTAGCATCTACGAGGTAATTTCTGGAAAGGTCTAATTTTAAAAAGCTCGTATCCCAAACACAAACCTTCATTTATAGCTTTATTTAAGGCAGCATCGTCTAGAAATTCAAGGCGGAAGGATCTTGAACTTCCAATTTAGTTGCATTAACAAGACCGGGAATCATACTAATAATCTCTGCTTTTTGCACAACAGCAGGGATGTTACTCACAATACCAAGCACTTTTTGATTAAGGTCATGAGTGGATACATTTAACTGACTAGTTGCAGCGGCGAGAGAGAGAGACGGCTGAGGCTTTACCTCGGGTATGAACTACCCATCTTTTCTTGACAGGATCAGATCTCGCACTTACGATACAATCATGACCATCCAGGGTATCAAGGGTCTCTTTGCGCTCAATAGGATCTTTGAGGTCAGTAGGTGGGTTTTTTAGAATAACTGCAAAGGACGGTTTTGAAGAGACAGAACACTCTTGCATGCATGACGGGGTACATCCAATTGTTCTAGGGAGGAGATTTCTCACAAACTCAGACAAAGAGCGTAGCTCAGACAAACAGGAGTTTACACGACAACTCGACGCACAAAAAGCATCGTCAGGAATAAGTGATACTTCACTAGGATGGAGGATATCAAAGACTGGCAGACCGACATCATCAGCATCAAACTTTGTGATAGCATCGATAATATCAGAGACACTGTTAATAAACACATTTGTACCCACTCTCTTAGGCTGAATATCCCCAGGATGACAAAACTGGAAGATTTGCCTCCTTGCTTCAGAAACCTGGGCGAGCGTGAAAAACTCAGACATATGTTTCTTCATAATATATGGAGAAAAGCCTTTTTCGATGCTATTTTGGAAAAAATTCATAACAGGACAATAAACGAGCAATCCAGCGGTCCACGGCATCAGCACAGAATCCTGAATGAATACAGAATGAAGGAACCTAGGAACAAAGCAAGTGTAAGGACCCCCTCAACTGTACCCCACAATTTATGGGTAACTTAATACAGGCGGGTACAATACTTCGCTAGCGGGAGGTTCCATCCCCTCTTTTGCTAGTTCCCAGTACGCTTCTTAACGATAAGAAATCAAAAACTAGCGTTATAAAAATTAATACTATAGATAGTGTGCCAATCTATCCGAGAAAAAAGATAGCGCTGGTGAAAATACCCACAGAAAAGTGCTTATTCTAATAATTAGAGAAGGTCATACAAACACTACTTGGAAAAAAAATCTATCTTTAGAGGGCAGACAACAAAAGGAAAAAAACTCAAAATAATTCAGAAACTTTTTCAAGTTACCAGCAAAGATGCAAACTCAGCCACAATAGCATTGAATATACTATAGATGGCGTGTTAACAGAATAAGCCCTGTTTGAAGTTTCTACGACAACACTTTCTATAAAAACTTTATACTCCAAGGGCATAACTTACAATTCTTGTCCTGAGGGCTGTGTGTGGGGGGATGTCATCCTTAAAAACATAATTTCCAGACCTTTCAACAACGTTAAACCAAATGGCTATATCAAAATGTTGATCGGAAGTGTTTGGGGAAACGATGGGCGTAGGGGGGGGGGGGGTGAAGTTTTTACGACAACATTTTCTATAAAAACCTTATATGTCTCAAGGGTATAAATTACAACCTTTGCCCTGTGGGCTGAGAGGGGGGGTGTCATCCTCAAAGACAAAATTTCCGGACCTTTCAACTACGTTTAACAAAATGGCTATCTCAAAATTTCGATTGGATATATTGGGGAAAATGGTGGGCGTGGAAGGGGGGTTAGTTGCCCTCCAATCACTTTCGACTATTAAAAAAGGAGGTAGCCCTCTCAATTTCAAATCGAATGAGTCCTTTCTGAAGTTTTTTGACAACTCTTTCTATAAAAACCTTATATGCCCCCAGGGCATGATTTACAACCTTTGCCTTGAGGGCTGTGGGAGGGGGGGGGGTGTCATCTTCAAATACATAATCTCCAGACTTTTCAGCTACGCTGAACAAAATGGCAATCTCAAAATTTTGATTGGATGTGTTTGGGGAAATAGTGGACGTGGGAGGAGACTTAGTTGCCCTCCAATCACATTTGACTATTAAAAAATGGCACTAGCCCTTTCAATTCCTAATCAAATGAGTCCTTTTTGAAGTTTCTACGTCAACTCCTTCGATACGAAGTGCCCTGGTCTAAAAAAAAAAATACATTGTGCCAGCATCGTTCTTTACTTAATTGCGCTGCCTATGATTTACTTAATTCTAAGACATCCGCAGCAACCCTCCTATCCCACCCCACCAAATCCACTAAAAATTTCTCCAAATAGCAGTAGCTTTCTTTATAGGCCTGCTAGGGATGATGGAACAGCATGACCCCTATGATAATGTCGATGTTGGACTACCAGCTTTGCAAGAGATCTAGGCAGCCATCAAGATGCTCTGAACTCACAAAACCCCAGAAATTGATTTGATCCGAGCGAATAATCTTCAAAGCAGCCCTAGGTCTAGTTTCAAGACTTCATGATCTTTTCAATGCCATTTGAACGCAAGAATAATTCCCCCAAGGAGAGCGACTCATTTATCATCATCCCTGTATTCAAAAAGAGTGACAGAACTGAATCCAAAAACTACCATGATATATCCCTCATTGACAAAGCTGCGAAGATCTTTGCTAGTGTTCTCCTAAATCGCTTCAGATCTATAAAAAAAAAACTCAACAAGAGGGACCAATTAAGCTGAAATCAGAGTAAGCATCGGACGCAACGATATGCACTTTACGCTAAGGCAGATCCTCAAATATAGTGCCAAACACCAGCAAACAACAACAGCAGTTTCCATCGACTTTTTTACCCCATTCGACTCGACTGTCCGCTGTGGAACTTGGATGGCAATACTGGAAGAAGGAGTGCCACCCATGATCGTTCGCCTCATCCAGGCATACTACAAACACACACGAGCCTGCATCCAAGTCAACAGGAGGCTCTCTTCTGGTTTGATATTGAGTTCAGCGAGAGACAAGGTTGTATACTCTTCCCAGAGCTTTTAAACTATGTAATGGACGAGATTTTGAGGAAAACCATGCAAGACTGCAGTGAAAGGAATTAACATAAGAAGGGGTTTCAATGTCACCGATTTGTGATACGTGGGAAATAACTTGCTGCTGGTCAGTTCTTTCCTGGAAATGCAGGACGTGTTCCAGAGAGTATTTTTAGCAGCTACTCCCATGGGATTGAAGATCAGTATTGAGAAGAAAAAAGTGGTGACTAACGATAATTCTTACTCACCACAGATACTATTACTGCCCAGATTGAGCCAGTTGACAATTTAAATACCTAGGCTCAATCGTAGACATTAACGGTGGATACAGTAATGAAATCAGCACCACATATGAGTAGCCTCCTGTCTTTTCACAACTGCTTGGACGGCTCTGGAATGGAGAGGAGTAGTATTAAGACTGCCGAGTATATGAATCCCTTGTTAGCTCGGTCCTATTATACGGATGCGAAACATGGCCAATAAAAATATCCAAATTCAACTCTGAATTCATTCGGCCAAAGGTGCATAAGGCACATACTCGGACTGAATCTACGCGACCAAATCTCAAATGAAGTAGTAAGACAACATTGCGGATAGAAGTATGACCTAGAAGTCATAATTCGTGCCGCCATCTTTCCTGTTTCAGCAATGTCTGTCACAAACCTGATAACTCCTTTGTTTCTATGGCACTTCGGTGCAAACCACTCCCAAGCTAAAAAAAAAGGCTTGGAGGTCATTCAAAATCCGAATGAATACCATCAAATCTGACTTCGAGCCAGCTAGTGGGTTCAGAAGACACGACCACCGTTGGGACTCCTCCTAGATTGAAAACGTTGCCACCTCCTGGCTTGAAATCGTTGTCACCTACTAGAGCCAGAGAGAGCTGCAAAGCTTGTGTTCTGATCCAACCGTAAGTGAACATATTAAGTAACCCCAGACCTGTGGGAATTTGTAAGTCTGGACAAAACCCGTTTTGATTATATATAAGAATAAACCCTATGGATGTTTTCTGTCATCTTGGATACGTCTTAAATAATAAACTTACATAGAGAATTAGCACCGCGATAATTGGCAGGTAGCACATCTATTTGTCAGAGGCAACGCTATAGCGTTGCCTATAGTAAAGGCCATACGGCTCCAATGTTTCATTATTATGATTATTATTTTTTTTTTCTCAGAGGCACTTCATATGGAAGAGGACGTCGTAGAAACTTCAAAGGGGGCTCATTCGAATGGAAATCGAGAGTTCTAGTGCCCTTTTTAAGGATCAAAAGTGATGACAGAAACATTTAGATAAGATAATATAATATTTATCTTCAAAAAGCTATCACAAGCTCTGATAGAGTCGAAATCACTTCATGCGTCCAATAAAAGGAAGAAAAACGAAGAAACAACCAATACAGAAAGATAAAAGTTAAAAATATCAATCAAACATAAAAATGGTCAATAAAGATTTAACAACAATCTGTGAAATATAACAAAAAAAAATGTATGTCCAAAAACTAAAGTGAACTTCATGCGATTAATGGCAAAATAACAGAAAGGGACGGGTGATATAATGATAATACTTTGTGACAAACAACTATTACCGGCTAAAATAATAAAAAAAAATAGCTGAATTCGTATTCCAAGTTAAATACAGTCGGCGGAGGACACGCAAACAAAGTTGTGGCAATGGGAACTCCAATATGGCCAAATCCAGCGATGCAGGAGCAGTTTGCAAAGCTGGTTGGCCTTCTGGGGGCTTTATCTGTAATTGGCTGTTAGTAGTAGAAGCATTAGTCTTTTGCGGTTTTTTTGTAGATTCATTTGTTGCTTACAAGTAATATTGAATACAAAGTTAAGTAAACAGTAAATTGGAAGAGGATAAATAAGTTGTTTTCACACATCTAACAAGCTCTGGTTTAGAAAAAGAGAATAGTAGACGAATAATACGAGAATGAAGCTGACATTTCTTCCGATAAATCAGACAGAAGATAAAACCAAGCAAAAAAAGAAACAAAAATTTAATTTTATCGTTCATGAATTCAACCGGAAAAAGGGATATTTTGTTGGAATTCGTAGACTCGATAAATGTATGACAACATGTGTTTTAAAAATTATTTACGGGCTTATATCTATATTTAGAGAGAATATACACAACAACAAAAAATTAATGTAACACATATAGCTATTCTTTTCTAGCCACAAGCATCAGAAATCGATGACGTATCATTAAATGGTCGTAATTCACATTAATGTCGAAATAAGCATAATACACGCTTTCATCACAGATCAAACTGTTGTTTTAGACGCGGTTCGAAGCATTCTACAAGTACGGCTATCAAATTTGCAAGAAATAAGAAACAGATGGCGTTCTATATATTTCATCTTGTATCACTTTGCCCCAACTTGCATATTAGTTTCTATGAGCCCTCCTTTCCCACAAAACTATCCCAACTGTTAAAAGCTAAACATAAGTATTCCTATAGTAATAGCTGACAGGTATCTTTCTTGCAATAAATTTGAGTTCTCTCGCAGTTATTTGCCATAAATAAAACACTTAATCTTCATAGTTTTCAACTACTGAGAGTGAAAATGGTGACTATATAAGGGGACTAGTTACAGTTAATCCGCTTGTGGCGCTTATCTTTCCCAGACGAAAATTCTCAAGTTTCCAAGATTGCATATACTCAATTAAACATTATTAGTCTGACCTTAATATAACGTTTCTAAAAATGAATGAAGGTTACCAAAACTGAATTAAGTCTAAATCCCTTTTGGCACACCAAGAGTTAAAAAAAAATTAATCAGCCATTTTTTTCAAGAAAAATAACCTATATTTTTCGTTTGAAAAAATTAAATATGGGCTTAACATCTTAACGTTCGCCTACGGTGTAGTGACACTTGTCTAGTGCTACTTCTAGTAGCACTAGTGGAGTTTCCAAAATAGAAAAAGTTCTAGTAGAGTTTCCAAAATAGAGTATATTCGAAGTAAACATTCCCGTACAAGGATGTTAAATAAATCTTCCTGATCTCTGTTAAATGCTTGGTGCATCTTTTCTATGATCATGTTTAACACGCACACTAATAGGTCCATCCTTTAGTGGAAGGGATCAGAAAAGAAGGAAAAAAGAAAGAAAGATTGAATATAAGAAAGACTAACAGATATTTAATAAGTCTCATCTATTGCAGCAACTATATTTATTAAGAACCAGGGAAGCATGATCTTAAAAGATCTAGTAAAGAGGAGAAGAAGAAATGGAGTGTTCTATCCTAGACATTTTTCTCTAGCAAAATGTCTTTTTCTGAGACAATAGAGCTTAACACCACCAAAATAGCGCGCGTTAAAAATAATATTTTACGTCAAAAATAAGTTTACTAAAATGAATAAAAGCTTTCCCTATCTTGCAAGTCTGACCTCAATCATTCCGTGTTAATAATTCAAATTTTATATACGTTAAAACACATTTTTTGACCAACACAAAGATTGCGAACTGTTTCTTTAACTCAGTGGGACACTGTCCGATCTTGGCTCGGGTGCAGTTTCTACTTTACATTTATATCTACTACATTATGAAAAAAAGCCTAGGAGTCTGTCAAGCGAAAAAAAAGAACTCCTCTCAGATCTTAACCTGTCCCTTATGAGACATAAGCCACTACTTTTTATCTCTTATCTCCTATAATATTATTATCTCATATATAATATCAGGAGATCAAGTTTTACTCGGTCCCTTGCACTCCGTACGGTTGCATATATGTGATTATAGCTGACACTTGTCTTCTAACAACAGATTGCAATAAAATTCTTTTCCAGCTTTTTTTTGCCAATAATCACAATGATTTACATTATCCTCCACTTCTCACATCCTCATATAACTTTTAGCATTATTGTTTGGTCTTGCAATATTTCTTCCAACAGATACATTAAGTTACGACCCGACATTATAATTTAGAGGATGTGCAAGGTGTTCGTTAACAGTATCATTGGGGTCTAAAAAGGACAATTGACCATAAAGGTGGTTCAACATCACCTTTAGTGGTTTGTGTCAGATGCGCCACTAAATTCATTTTGTGATAAATTTCTCCAGCTACTTTGAACCTAAAAACAATATAATTATTGACGGTTCGACTATCGATCATCGCTAAGGTTGAATGAAGTTAAAGCAAAGCATGAGTTTAAGTTTCGGATTTGTTAGTGGAAGTCATTAGCGAGCGGGTGACATCGTAAAGAAAGGTAAACCAATTAAACTGTGGAGGTGGCAATAAAAATCGACCATGCAAGCAGCAATCTCCAAATGAATTATCTTTATTTGCTCCTCTTTCTTCAGGGAAATGAAAGGCTCCACAGTGAATAAATACATCGTTGAACGATCCCAATGACGTTTAATCAACATTTCCTTAGTGCACGGCACCTTTTTAGGTTAGTACTGGGTTCTGAGCCATCCAACCTTACAATGGTGTTGCCCTTCTAATGGCAAATTTTTTGCGCTTCATTTTTTTGCAATTCGTTGTGATCCCCGTTGTCGCATGTCTTCTAGCCGGCGATGTCGTTGTGCATCATTTCCATTTGTAATTCGTTTTGATGCTCATTGTCGCATATCTTTTAACCGCCAATTATGTTGTGCATAATTTCGTTTGTGATACTTCTTGTCATATATCGTCACACCGCAGATTTCTTTGTGCTTCATTTCATCATTATTTCAGACATTTTTTTCCAGGGCCTTTGCTTTAGTTTTTCGGATTGCTTTTGTCGCGTTAGATGGTCGACATTGTATGATGGAATTCTGTCCCATTAAATTATCGACATTTGATTGTCCAGGTTGTTGCTGTTCGAACGAGGTATCATTTTCAACAACTTTGCGTTTTTCGCGTCGTCCTCTAGGCATATTTTTGAATTTCGGCTTTTCGGGTCGTCCTCTAGGCACATTTTTGTTGAAGTTTTTTTTATGCTTATAGGTACTTTCCACTAATGAACCGACTTAAACAAGAACTGATATTCGTCTTGAACTTATTTAACTTAATTTTTCTGTGAATTTGATAAAAACTTAAAATTCACCATCGATTTCAAATGGGCAACTTATGCTTTTTAACAAAAAAAAAAAAAATAAGAAATGAAAATATTATTGCCGTCGAACATTGTGTTGGCGTTGTTCTTCCAATCACAAATTATGCTGTGCATGTGAAACTCGTTCTTTAAATGCATATAAACGTGAAGTCATTCATAAAAAAATATTTTTCAAAATTTAAACCAAATGAATTTTCCCAAAGTCGTGACCGATCTAACTCGTTTTTTGAGGCCAGACAAAATTAACATGAAAAATTCAGAAAAATTACAAACATCCCATTATGGAAAAGCAAACATCCTTATACATTTTGCACCCTGGGACAAATATGAAAACACGATATAATTTTTTTTTTGAAAAGACAATAAATTATTTTATTACAATATTTTTTTGCATGCCTTCAACTTAACTTCCCCATTGGAAAATTTTCCGAAGACTGTAATACTCTACTGCTGGGTTACCAGCCAATATTGAGTGGGTCATAGTCGTGAGCATTAATATTTGTAATGCTCAGATTCCCAAGTGGCTAATAGTGGAATTTATTTGTCTTTATTGAAATGAAAAAAATTATTCAAGTGCTATGAATATGAATGAAAGACTGTTAAAATAAGAAACACGACTTAAATAATTTTATTATTACTTACATGACTACACTTGCTTGTTTTTTTTACAAAGTTACTTCAATGGGAAGGATGTACTTGTTTCCAATTTTTTTTCATTACAGTTTAAGAGTTTACTGTCAATCGCAGTTCGATAACTGTTTGCGATTAAAACTATTTTTCATGACGTATCGTCTGATAAATCAATGAATCCTTCACTTGCTTTTGATTGCATACTAGTTGATAAGTCGTAGAAGTTTCCAGCATTTCAAAACAGTCATACTTGCCATTATCAATGCAATTTTTCCACAGCATAAGTTTTTTCATGAACGCTCGAATTTCATGAACTGCAAAAATGTCTGATTCGTTTGAACCTTACAAATACAAGTTGAGTTCGATTAATTTAGAAAAAACATCTGCCAAATAAGTGAGCTTGAGAATGAATTCGTCGCTCCGTACATGTTTAATGTATTCAGTTTTCCCTTCCAAGTAAATTTTACATTCCATGTAATTGTAACAATTCCGCTAATCATGTCAGTACTTTTTTCCCTGTATAGCCAGCGAACATTTGTGTGCAGAAGAAGAGATGTATAACGGCTATTCATTTCCTCACACAGTTTTTGAAATAGACGGGGTTGTAAGGAATTTGTTTTAATATAATTTATCATTTTTACAGCCGTATCAAGAACTTTTTTAAATCATCCGACAATGCTTTGGAAACCAGTGCTTCTTCATGAAGGCTACAGTATGTCCACAAAGCACAAGGACTTTGTTCAAGAACTCTCGTAACCACACTGCTATTTTCCCGCATATAGCCCACGCACCGTTAGTGCATATACCGATACAGTTCTTCCACTGTAAAGCTTTTTCTTTTATATGGGGATCAATTGATTGAAAATTACCTCAGCAGTTCCACGACTTATTGGCTTGCAGAACAAGACATCTTCACGCACGTCGTTCTGCCATACATAACGCAAAAAAGCAAGCAGTTCAGAAAGGCCTTGCACGTCGGTAGACTCGTCTAGCTGTAGAGTGTAGTGTTTACCACCTCTTTTGTCTAAGAGAGCAAAAACGTGGGACCCAAGATTGGTAATTTTTGTTAGATGGGCAGGAGCCCAGTCAACTTTGGAAACCACTACCCTACTGCATTTTGTAGGAATAAAACATTTTAGTACAGTAAAATACCACATTTTAGACAAATAGAATGTTTTCTTATGAAAAATTCGACCACCCATCAGATTACTGTCTCTCCCTTCCCTTTAACAGCTTCGAAATAAATATTGCCTAACTTATTGGATGATGTTAAATACATCTATCATTTTCCTATTGAATGCTTCCTTGATAATTCCATCAGTTTATGGCAGATTAACAGTCCATACAAAGAGTGATATTTTAAATTGGTACTCACCACAAGATGCGTCTTGGATGTTTTTTTCCATTTCATTTAAACTGTACTCGAGCCAGCTTATTCTTATGCCAAATTGCTTTAGACTTGAACTAAATATGAGGATACAGACAATTAGTTTTAATTCGTTTTGGATACAAAAAAAAATTAAATATCTGAAATTTCACCTCATTTGTTCCACATATTTAGGATCTCAAGCAGGATTTTGACAGAATAGCTCTGTCTGCCAAAGGTTAAACTATAATTATAGTTTTCAGTAAAGCGCCAATAACACAGTAGGCTTTAGACTTATACAGTTAGGGAAGGAGGCAATACCCAAACTCTTGCTTGTAATGATTTTTTTTCTTTTCCAGCTTAATTTGCATATTCAGTTGAAATTTTACTCGTTTTAAGATTCATTCATATTAGTATCTGCTGTATGTTTATTTGCTATGATTGCTTACTTAATTTCTGTTCGTTTGGGGTATCATTTACTCTTTAATAGTAATTTCTGGTCGTTTCTTCGAAGTTCGAAGCTCTGAATACTCAACCTCCACTTTAACAAGGATAGCGTAAAACTTATAACTGAAAAATCTCTATCACAAGCCCAAGTGGGCCGAATTTGTGCTTTCGAGTCAAAAAACGCACAAAAATATTCAATATAAAAAAGTTACTCGTTTTTTTTTCGAGATGTCAAAGAGGTAATATAGGTAGAGCTCATGGATACTAGAAGTTAGCAGGTCGTAATATTCTTTTCGTCCTATTTAGGGCGTAGAGTTTTATTTGGCATTATTGGAAAGAAATAATAAAATTAATCTGAGTATCTGATAGATAATGATATTAGTTGCTGAAAGCTCGTCAGTTCAAGATTTTCTTTCACTGCAATTTTTATTTTCAACGTTGCAATAAGTACATAACAAAATATTTTTAATTTAATTGGTTTCAGTAAAGCGCCAATAACGCAGTAGGCTTTGGACATTTACAGATAGGGAAGGGGACAGTAACCAAACTCTTGTTTGTAGTGATTTTTGCTCGTATTCAGGTTGATTTGCAGATTCAATTAAAAACTTGTTTTCAAATTGAGCATCAAAATTTGCTCCCACAAAAAATACCACGAAGTTCAGGCAATGAACTCATTTAAATTAGGATTGAATTACGTATATAGATCTAGGTTTGACAAGGCTTAATTAGACCTGGTGTGTGTCTATGTTATCTATGTTAAATCATAATTTGAGGTATGATAGAAATTTAAGAAAAAAAAATCTCATAAAAAGAAGAAAAAAATCATGCTTTATTTGAACTATAGTATATAGATTGAAAAATGTGGCCATGTCGATTATCCATGTCATGGTCATCCTCGTCGTACGGTTAGATCCCATGTCTGTCCAGGTCGAATAGCTAGGACTGACGAGCAAAAAGTCAAGGTTCAAGTTGGTAAGGGACAAGGGCTAGTGAAGTTTTCCTGCGAGACCAGCAAAAAGTTCCCCCAACTTTAGATAAGTTCCTAGAAGGATCCAGGGAAAAACATGGGAAGCGTCGGGTTATTAGCCCCAAACCTCGTATAGCACTCCCGGCCAAAGGCAGAGTGTCAGGGGATCCGCATCGGAGCTACATGGACGTTGTTGCTTTATGTACAGAAGCTTGTTTTGTTTAATTATTAAATCAATAAACCTGTTTCAGGATTCATCCATATTTTTTTGAAGCCATACATTTGCTGCATTAATAATTCCAAATCAATCTTAATTAAGAGATGGCGTTTCTATATGGACGTCAGGGTTGTAATTAAGGCTGTCCACACTCGTTCCGGGAGTGCTTCCCCACCCCCTCCCCTCTGGGAAAAATGTTGCCCAAAGCTTTTGTTTAATTATGTTTTTACCCTTCTCAAGAAGCATTTTTAGACATAACTTTATATCCAAATCCAGTTTGCCATTTAAAATTATAGTGGCCGGATTTGCTTATGTCATCACGAGAACTTGCCTGGCTTATAGTTTATTGCACAACATAGGCTTCATTCTGATCTTACACCGTCTTTTAAACTAAAAATTTAGATCAAAGAATCAAATTCATTTCATAAGCTAATTCCTAGTAGAAATTTTCATAAATGGATTAGCTTTGTACAGCTTAGTTTGCTAGTTGATGCACAAAGACAAACATTTTGAAGCCTAAAAAGATTACTCA
>JAQQPU010010273.1:0-11259 GCA_029168905.1 Artemia sp. Kazakhstan ARC1039 | reverse complement strand
AAAACTTTGAAAAATTATTCCCCCTCCCCACTATATTTTCATAAATTATCTGCAGGAAAATTCCAACACCCCTGAACCCTTAAGTTTCGAATATTAGTAGGAGGAGTTTATAAGCACAGTTTATTTGTTGACACACAATTTGATTCTGAGCTTTTAGAGAGACATTCCTGTTTGACAGCTGTTAAGAAAGTCTTGGATTTTTAATTGCTTTCTATTAAATACAAAGTGTTGTGGCAGAAAAATTACAATACTAATTTGTATACCAGAAGAGCAACCCTTGCTGGGTGATTATTTTTTGCTTAATCAGATTGTTTCTAAGAAGATAATTGTTTATTTACTGATGTGAAAAAAACAATCTACATAGGTCAGAGCTTTGGATTATGTTTGTTTATGCTTATAGCCTTTGTTAATTTTAGAAAAAAAAACACTTTTCATGAATGACATCACAAATACTCAAACACCCAATACCATAATGCTTTTACTTTCTACAGTAAATAAAATAAATTTAAAGTTGTTTTGCAAAAGAGATTTTTTAAAAACTGTCTTTTCACCAAATGAAGCTTGGTCCTCTGGTGATGGTAATAACACTAGAGGCATGAGATTCTTCATTATATGCTCTTTCCAAATCCGTTCATTGCAAAGGACAATGTCACTGTTTTTGTGTTTTCATTTATTTTTGTCCATATTTTACAGTTACATCTAAATTCAAATTCAAATTTATTTAATTCAAAAACAAGACATAGCTCTCGTGGGCAAAGCCCAAATATGATGCCTCTTAGTCATAATTAGCAAAATAAAGTTGTCTAATAAAACTTCGTCAGGATAAATAAACTAAAGGATAAAAACACTTGAGATTGAGAATAAAATTATCTGATAAAACTTCGTCAGGATAAAATAAACTAAACAATAAAAACACTACAGATCATTGTAATATTTCACAAAGCTTTTACTGTAGCGCATGGTGTTACAGTGGACTGGGGTTAGTTTCGAAACCTTCTCAGCCACTTCCCTGGGGGGGACGAGATCTTATAGGGACAAAAGGTACGGGAAGGAATGATCGGTAGATGGGATGTTGAAGGAGGTTGGAGCCAAATCTTTGGCATAATTTTCCTCGGCGGGAAGACAGGGATTCAAGTTTAAATTCCTTGAGGTAAAAGGAGTAAGGTAGAGGGGAACCGCCATAAATGATTTGCAGTGATCTCTTCTGAACTCGTTCTATTTTATCAATTTCATCCTGGGTAAGGGCAAAGTGCCAAACGGGACAAGCATATTCAACTAAGGGGCGGATGAAAGTGTGAAATATTAGTTTCAGCTTGTCCTTAGGAACTCGAAATTTTTTCAGTGTTTTTAGCATTTGGATTGCGCCGTTAGCTTTTTTTACAATTGTCTTTGTATGCTCCCGCCATGAGAGGTCAGAAGAAATCACCACACCAAGTAAAGTTATTTTATGGCTTATTAGCTCGGAAGCGATAGGAGGTTCGAAAGACGGTTGAGTAATTCTGAAGAAAAGAAAATGTCGTGACCGAGCATTTGTCTTTATTCACGACCATGTTTAGTTCAGCCGCCTCTGAGGTAACTTGGTCGATGAAACCAGCAGCATTGCTCTTCGAATCCTTAGATACGATTTCCGTTAAGGACAAGTCGTCAACGTATTTCCATCTGTCCTCCAGCTCAGCAGCAATTTCATTTATCATGAGGAGGAAGCCCAGCGGCCCGATCACAGTTCCTTGTGGAATTCCACAAAAAGCTGGCAGAGAAGTGGAAAATTGGTCTTTATGCTTCACAGTTTGCTCTCTATTTGTTAAGAAGCTCTTGATGACTTTAATAATAAAACTGGGTATATTTTTTTCCGCCATTTTTTTTAAAAGGATTTTGTGATCAACAAGGTCAAATGCTTTTCTGAAACCAATTGCAATTAAATTTATCCATTTTCCAGGTTCATCCAGGTGTTTTAAAATAAAATCAATTAAATTAAAGAAGTAATGAATTGTCGAACACTTAGGGATGTTACCAAATTGCTTTCGATCAGTTACTTTCAAAAGATATTTTTTTCAGCAATGCGGCAACAAAGCTTTCGTAAATTCTGCTAAAAACTGACGTAACTGTGATCGGTCGGACACCAGAGAAATCATTAGCTGCTCCTTTCTTTGGAATGGGAGTAATAAACCCTTTCTTCCATTTCTTTGGAAAATATCCTGTTTTTGTTACATTATTGAAAATTATCTGAAGGGAAAATGATAATTCTTTAGCAAATGGTTTAATGAGAGCAACTGGAATGTCAAAAGGGGCAACGGAAGTTCTTTTTAACGAAGAGAGTTTACGGATTATAATTACCGATGAAATATCAGCAATCAAATTATCATCTAAAGGAGTAGTTAAACTTACTGGAGGATCCTCGGGTGGAAGAGGGAGGTAAGACTGCACAACTGAAGCAAAATGGGCATTTAAATCATTCGCGGTTTTCTCTAGAGGCTCCTCCTTCATGAAGTCAACTGGTTGAGAACTTTTGCCAGTCAGACTTTTTACTTTACTGAAAAACTGCGACGGTTTGGACTCCAAAAGATGGTCAACTTCATTTTCATAGTAATTTGCTTGTGTCTTTTTGATTTTCCATTTTATTTGGTTTGCCAACTGTTTTGCTTGGTTCACTTGACCTTTTCGTATTAAGTGCAATTTATGTTTTATCAGTTGCTTTATTTTTGAATTTACGTACGGTTTATCACTAGAACAGAATTTAGTCTTACATTCGGGAAAGCACTCGAGAAATTTTGAATTTACCTTATTATGGAATTCTTCTACTTGGGAATCCAAGTCTTTAGCTGAAGAGACCGCGACCCAGTTTTCTCCCGTTATCAAGTCACCGAATTGCAGCAGACCATGGTCAGTGATCGGCCTTGAAGTAACTTCGGTTACTGAATATTTAATTTTTACTTTTTCCAAGGGGTTCCACTGTAACATATAATGATAACTTCCACCAAATGGTGCTAGTTTACTTGGATACTGGTAATATTCCGAAAGATTTGTCCGGATTACATCCAGAGAAGTATTCCCCTTAGTTGTTGGGAAATCAACTAGAGCTTTAAGGTCAAGTGACCTGGCCAGCGATTTGCTATCGAGTTCGTTAGTATCTCCTAGCATTACTACTCCAAAATATGGGTATCTGTCGATCCCTGCAGCTTCTCCCAAAAAGCTTTTCTTGCTGCAGCTGGCTGACCAGGTGAATAATAGAAAACGCACACTGCTATGGCAGAGAGCGGCCTAGGGAGTCACTTAGGTTGGGCTTTGACCCAAATAATTTCATCATTATCTTCAAGAAAAAGTATATTTAAAAGCTGAGGTTTAAAATGTTCGTGCACGAGTGTCATAATTCCTCCTCCTTTTTGTCCCAAGAGGATGGTCATCAGGCCGAAGTTTAATAAAAGAAAAGTTAGGAGCCCTCAATAAATTAAGATCTTGCCGGTGGACCTCGGAAACACAGATAACGGAAGAGCCAAGCATTTGAGCCGTAGTCTGAAGTTCAGTAAATTTCTCTAGATTTAAACTTTCGGCATTGCTGTAAAGGAAAGAAGGAAATACGTAACGTTTGTCGTGGATCTCCCGGGAAAAAGGTTTATTTTGGAATTTCTTGCCCCCTATCGCGACTGGGGCAGCAACAGGATTATTTAAACTGAAGTCACCAACAATTTTTTTCCTTCTGCAGGGAAAGGGGAGGGGGAACAGAATAAGGACGGGGCTGGTTGTTGATGAAAATGGATAGGTGGGGGAGGGGGTCTAAGAGACTCCTGAGATGTGTCATAGGAGGGGTGGTGTACTGAAAAGGGTTGCTGGATTCCCCAGGAAGGTGGACCTGCGTTTGAACCCAAGAGTGTCCCCTCTTTTCTAGACCCTAAGAGGGTTTGTTTTGGATTTTCTGCTGCTTGCGTCGTCGAAGGTGGGCGTTTTTTGATGAGCTTGGTTCAGTACGGTTAAAATACGCTAGTCTAAAATTTTCATCTAAGCATCTAAAACGAGGGCATATCTTTATATGATCAAGGACACATTCAATACTACTACATGACTTGGCAAGGAAACTATAACATGGATGTAGGAACCGGCAGTGAATACCAAATTTACATGCTCCTTCTTCGAAAAATTTACACACCCCTTTTCACTTGGGCTGTTCAGGGCAAGGTCGAACTGTATTTTTGTTTATCGGAGTAACTTTATTTTCATGAGCAAATTTGCAACTAGCTCCCCTCTTGCAAAAACCATTCCGAAAGAACCAACACTCTCTTTTACATGGTGGCTTGATTATTTTCTCGAAAATGATATGTAAGTCCTCTTCCTGTAACTTGTCAATCGGAAACACATTATTCTCATCACTTGCGGCTATGTCAGTATTATTATTCACCGCACTTGGAAGGGGCATATCCGATTTAACTGACGCCACACTTACAGCACACTTACAGCATTTTCGCGTTGGTTATATTCGGCGGCTGGCTGGGTACCAAGTTCATGACCGCTTGGGATTTGATCGAGCGGATACCGGTTTTGAAACTGATTTATCTGGATCTTCAGAGAATCGATTGTTGTTTTTTTTTTTCGTCGACTAAAATTTCTAACTGTTAGATAGATTAGATAGAATTTTAATTCCAGATAGATGTTTTCACCTTGAGATCTGATACAATACTGAGTACAATACTGATCTGAAGTCACAAGGGGGTGGTTTGCATTGGAAAGAGTGTAAAATAAGAAATCTAATTGTAATACTTTTCTATTAACATGTTTCCTACTAGAGAGCCACTAAAATCCTTTGTCCCCCCCCCCCAAAAAAAAAAAGAGAAAAATAATACATAAGTTTGTTCTATAAACAGAACGTAAGGATACAATTATGGCGGCAGGGATTGATATGCTTGGACTATCTTAAAAGACTTGCTAGGAGAATGGAACTGTTTTAATGAATAAAGACCCTAAATTATGCCTTATGATAGTGGCTTCAGGCTCTCATCTCTACTTCTTTCTTACTACTAAGGCTCAGGAAACTGTACAGGAGACCTATCTTAAATTTAGAAAAAATCCTGTGTCTTCTTAATTTTAGTGTGGACCTGCTTTTGTTTGACTCAAAGCTTTGAAAATAGAATTCCAATGATCAGAGCAGGGGTTAAAGCTATATTAAGATTCTTTTCTTAATTCTAACTTTACAAATCAGGATTTAACAAAGTTATGAGAGTCAAAACATGTTGCTTGGGCTATGTATGTACTACGCATCTATCTTTGAAAGTTTTAATTTTATAAAACAAAAGTTGTTCAAAGTCATCAAAGGTCAGTGACCTTTGGAGAGAAAGGGTAGAGGTAGATGCTTTAAAATACCTTTGAAGGTTGTAGGTTAAGTTTTAGAAATTTCAGAGTTTTATTCACTAAATTCAACTATTTTCCAAGATTTTCTGAAAAGCCCCTCATCTAGAATTTTACCAGACTGCTGAATGGTACTTTTTCGGTAATATTCTAGATAAGCAGCTCCATAGGAGGAAGCATCTTGGTACAACAAAAGTAGTAACATTAGAATGCTCATTCTGTGCTCTTTCAAATATCATACTTATGTTTTGACAATATATAAACCCCTCCCCCTTGGTGGTCCCAGATGCATCCCTAAATAACATATTTTTCCATAACTTTGCACCTTATGATATGCCATTTCATCTTTGTTAACTAGATTCTTGCTTTTCTGAATCTAATGAAAAACATTCCACCAGAGTGATTACAAAAAAAAAAAAACTTTGGATAAAAACATTATTTAAAAATTTAAATAAAAGTGGAAGGAAACATGATAATATGATGAATAGAAATATGGTGTATGTTATAATTTAAGAACTTTAGTGTTTTCTTTCGGTTTTGTATACATCCTAGGCCTATACTTGGGACCATCATGGTAAGTTTCAGAATGTGAACACAAGGTTTGTTTGAAAATTATCCAACCTTAATTCTTTCTGCATAAGCAAATGAACCTAGGGAGGAAGGATTTTTATACATGTATATAGGGAGTCCTAATGGGAATACTTGAATTTTTTTCACAACTGCAGAAACTGTCATTGGCCAGACAATCTCTGTTGAGCAAAGAAATGTAATCAATTGCCATCAGATTTTGATAAAAATGACAGAAAACAGGAACAAAGGTACTGCATTAGACTTTGTGTAAAGCTTGGAGATTCCTAAGTGAAAACAATCCATAAGATCTAACAGGCATTCAGGGGCAAAGTAGAAGGCTTCACACAAATAAAGAAGTGGTGTACATCTGCTTTAAGGATGGCTGCATATCAATGGAGACTGAAACATTTTCTGGTAGGCCCTCAACAAACAAGAAATGAGATTGTTATTGGCCAAGTGAGGGCCCTAGTGATGCAGAATTGTCAAATGTTAATCAGAGAACTTGCATATACAGCAACCATCAGCACTAGCTCTATTCATTATATCTTGACTGATGATTTGGGCCAAGTTAGTAGCAAAGATAAATACCAAGCATAAGCAACTCTGCTTGGAGATTACAAATGAAATTTCAGGGACTGTGAACAGTGATCCCAATTTCCTCAGCACAATCAACACTAGCAATGAGATCTTGGTTTGTAGGTCTGACCCTGAAACCAAGTTGTAGCCATCACAATCAAAGCATCCATCATCCCTGAGGCAGAAAAGCAAAATAGCTGTAAAGTAATATCAAAATCATGCTGACTATCTTCTTTGACTTGAGCAGTGTGGTTTGTCACAAGTATGCTCCACAGAGTATAGCCATCCCCAAGGAATACTACCAAGAGGTTTGAGGCAGTAAGATTCGAAAAGCCTGACCTATAGGCATTGACAGCTCCATCAGGACAATGCCCCTGCCCATTCTTCATATACTATATGAAATTTCCTGGCTAAACACAACACACCTGTGCTTCATCAGGCTCCCTAATCCATTGAAATGGCACGGCCCCGGGTGCCAGCCCTAGAGGGGTGACAAAATCGGTCTAAAAGGACATATGATTGATTAGGGCCCACCATGCAAAAATTGGGGTAGCAAAGTAGCAATGCTACTTGGCAGTTTTTGAATTTGTTGGCAGATTTTGTCTGAAAATACCATTTTTATATACAAGCATTTTAGCATTATGTTTGAAAGCACACCCGATGCCTTGCACATTGATCAAATGAGTGGAGTAATTCATTACATGCACATGGAGAACAAGAAATTTGAAATAAAGGAGTCATTTTTAGGCTATTATCAGCTTACAGGAAAAAGAGCCATGGACATTACACAGGATATTTTAAATGCAATTGAAGAAGATGGTCTGGATATAGCAATGTGCCAAAGGCAGCGCTACAACAAAACTCCAACAATGGCTGGAGTACAAGCTAGGATTTGTGAGCTTAATCCTAAAGCATTGTTTGTACCTTGTGCCAACCATTCACTAAATCTTTGCAGAGTGCACTTTTTTGCTACAGTTCCTTTCTGCGTGACGTTCTTTGGCATTTTGGAAAGGTTTCAAGTTTTTTTCTCATGCTTAACACACAGATGGAATGTCCTCTTGGCAAATGTTAAAGTTATGGTCAAACGACGTGCAGAAACCAGGTGGAGTGCTCACTATGAAGCTGTTAAGCTAGTGTTTAAATGCTTTAAGAAGATTGTTGATACCATTGAGAAACTTTGTGACTCTTCAGAAACTCTTGACACTAGAGGTGCAGCTCAAACTTTGTTGACTTCGATGTGAGATTTTTCATTTTTGTGCTTTTTATGTTTATGGAATAGTGTTGGCAACCACACCCAAAATACTTGCAAGTTTCGAAAAGAGCCTTATCAAAATGAGGAGTTTAAAGGCCTTTTTGAATGATAATAGAGATGGACTTGTGGAAAAGGCAATGGAATTTGCAAAAGCTATTTGTGATGAGATGGATATTCCCCTAGCCAAACAAGGAAATCATAGGCAGTGCAATAGCGCTGCCTAAGTAAAGAACAATGTTGGCACAATGTATTTTTTTTCATGGTTTTAGACAAGGGCACTTCATATCAAAGGAGTTGTCGTAGAAACTTCGAAAAAGGGCTCATTCGATTGGAAATTGGAGTGGCTTGTGCCCTTTTTAACAGTCAAAAGTGATTGGAAGGCAACTAACACCCCTTCCACACCCACCATTTCCCCAAAAACATCCAATCAAAATTTTGAGATAACCATTTTGTTCAGTGTAGTTGATTTCCAAATAGAAAATATATTTTTGGGGACGACACTCCCCCAAACCCTCAGGGCAAGGGTTTTAAGTTATGCCCTGGGGACATATCAGAACAATGTTGGCACAATGTATTATTTTTTTTCCTTTAGACCAGGGCACTTTGTATCAAAGAAGCTGTTGTAGAAACTTCAAAAAGGGTTCATTCAATTGGAAATCAGAGTGGCTTGTGGCCTTTTTAATAGTCAAAAGTGATTGGAAGGCAATTAACACCCCTTCAATGCCCACCATTTCCTGAAACACATCCAATCAAAATTTTGAGATAGCCATTTTGTTCAGCATAGTTGATTTCTAGATAGAAATTATATTTTTGAGGAGGACACTCCCCCACAGCCCATAGGGCAAGGGTTGTAAGTTGTGCCCTGGGGGCATATAAGGTTTTTATGGAGAACGTTGTTGTGGAAACTTCAAAAAGATTCATTCAATTGGAAATTCAAAGGGCTAGTGTCCTTTTTAATAGTCGAAAGTGATTGGGGGGCAACTAACACCCCTCTCACGCCCACCTTTTCCCCAAACACATCCAATCAAAATTTTGAGATAGCCATTTTATTCAACATAGTTTTAAGTTCTGGAAATTATGTCTTTGAGGATGACACCCCCCACAGCCCTCAGGGCAAGGGTTGTAAGTCATACCCTGGGGGCATATAAGGTTTTTATAGAATGCTTTGTCATAGAAACTTCAAAAAGGGCTCATTTGATTGGAAATTGAAATGGCTAGTGCCCTTTTTAATAGTCGAAAGTGATTGGAAGGCAACTAACACCCCTTCCACGCCCACCATTTCCCCAAACACATCCAAACAAAATTTTGAGATAGCCATTTTATTCCACGCAGTTTAAAGTTCAGAAAATTATACCTTTGAACAGAGCACTCCCCCCAAAGTCTTGAGGGCAAGGGTTATAAGTTATGCCCTAAGGGCATATAAGGTTTTTTATTGAAATCTTTGTTGTAGAAACTTGAAAAAGGGTTCATTCGATTGAAAATTCAAAGGGCTAGTGCTCTTTTTAATAGTCGAAAGTGGTTTGAGGGCAACTAACCCCCCTCTCATGCCCACCTTTTCCCCAAACACATCCAATCAAAATTTTGAGATTGACATTTTATTTAACGTAGTTGAAAGTTCTGGAAATTAGGTCTTAGAGGATGACAACCACCCTAACAGCCCTTAGGGTAAGGGTTGTAATTTATGCCCTGGGGGCATATAAGGTGCTTTTAGAAAGCATTGTTGTAGAAACTCAAACAGGGCTCATTGGATTGGAAATCAAAAGGCCTAGTACTCTTTTTAATAGTCAAAAGTGATTGGAAGGCTTGACATTTTTATAGTAAAGATCAATGTGGGTATAATGTATTATTATTTTTTTATTATTATTTTGTTGTTGTTGTTTAGACCAAGGCACATTGTATTGAAGGAGTTGTCGTAGGAACTTCGAAAAGGGCTCATTTGATTGAAAATAGAAAGGGCTCATGCCCTTTTTAAGAGTCGAAAGTGATTGTAAAGCAACTAGTCTCCCTCCCACGCCCACCCTCCCATTTTCCCATTATGTTTAAAAACTAAATGTTGCCTTAAGATTAAATCAAAATGCACTGTGTTAATGCTAATTCCTAATAAGGCATCTCAGCAGTATCCCAAGAACAACTGAGGGTATTATGTTCAAACTTTTGGGGCTACTTCTGCTCTTAAAATTTAACCAAATCAAAATAGTGTAAGGGTATCCAAGCTATCAAAGAAAGTAAACAGATTTTTTTGTGAATGGTATCAAGTTTTCCATTTCAGGTCAGAGGAGGTATGAAACTAAATTAAACACTATCATGTGTCCACATTTTTAAAAGGGTATAGGTTGTTAAAAATTTCTGAAAATTTTTCTCCAGCATACAAATAGCAGGCCAAACTATAAAGTCTTAAAAAAAAACGAAAAGATTTAAATTATTATTTTCTTTTTCCCGGAAAAGACTATGTCAATATAAAACAAACAGAAATTAATTAAAAAAAACTTTTTCCACAAAATAAGTTTTTCAAAGAAAAGTAAAGAACTCCTATGTTCTGGCCCAAGGCCAGAACATAATTTGCACTTTACTGAAAAAAACACAAATGAATGTGCATTGTCAGTTTAATATACATATACTGATACTCAGTAATCAAAATGTTAATATTATTTGATTTATTAAAGTTATAGAAGTAAAAAAATTTATACTTTTTTCAGTAAAGCACAAATTATGTTCTGGCCTTGGGAAGGCATAGGGGTTATGAACCTAACTTATGTTAATTTCTGCTCGTTTTGAGTTTGACTAGGTTGTTTAACGTAATTTCAGTTTGTTTTGGACTTCATTTATTTATTGATGCTGATTTGTGGTAGTTTCACACTTGGTAGATTATTTGATTTTATTTTTGGTTTAATAAAGTTCTTTAGTTTTCTTTGAAAAACTTATTTTGTGGAAAGTTCTTCTAATTAATATTAGAAGAAAGAAACTGATGCCCAGAGAAAAAGCTGCAGACAAGCCTCTAACTTTGGAAGAACAACTAAAAATATCAATGTTAAAGTGTGGTTGCCAACACGTTTCAACAAGAAATTGACATGTGTTGCCAAGCCATGGAAGGAATATCACTTTGGTTTGCTATCTTTGGGACCAGGAACTTGCTATAGAGTTCAGAAACTGAAGTGCAAAAATTAGTGGGCTGTTTAATTGAGAAATATGAAGAAATATCTTCAGGAAACATGTCAAATGGAATCCCACATCTGAGGAGGTTTTTACAAGCAGCAACCATTCCTGAAGAAGTGGCTCTGAAGTGGAGTTCTTTGAGACTACTCCAGTTTATAGTTGAATATGACCTTCCAGACTCTATTCCTAATCTAACTTTATCATTAAGGTTTTACCAGACATTATGTGTCTCTGTTGCTTCTTGCAAGAGGAGTTTTTCTAAACTCAAGCTTATTAAAGGTTATTTCAGATCTACTATGAGCCAAGCTTGAACATCAACGCTTAGCCATGCTATCTGTTGAAAACAGTGTAGCAAAAAAGATACATTTTGATGA
>JAQQPU010010270.1:0-14092 GCA_029168905.1 Artemia sp. Kazakhstan ARC1039 | reverse complement strand
TTTTTTGCTGATAAATATTTTTCTTTTGGTCAGGTAACGAAATGAGTTTCAGAAATGAATTCAGAGCCAAAAGCTGATCTAAAAAGATGTGTAAAACATTATAGTTTACGTTTTTAATTTTTTTGCCAGTTTTTGAGAAAAGAAATAAAAAAACGTAAAAAAAACAATTTCGTATCGAGCTAGAGATTTAGATTTTTGATATGTTGTTAAGCATTTTTTTCCGGTCCGGATGGTGAAAAAACCATTTCTCTACCAATTTTTTCCTGGTCAAAACTTATTTTTCTCCTACTAATAAGCAAGTTTTGGGCTTCTAACCAGTGGTACTTCAAACTCATTCTTAGACCTTGGGTTGAGTTGAATCAAACATGGCTTGATTTAGAGAAGATTGGAGCTACAATAGGGTTGTGTTAAATGGGGATCAGTTACAAGAGGGTCAGTTAAAAGAGGGTCGGTTAAGTCAAGGTTTAATTAAGTGAGGTTGAGTTGTACGGAGGGTGAGTTAAACGAGGTTTAGGGAAAAGGTGGTCTCACCCCCCCCATGAAAATATCCTCTAAGCAATTCGATCCCGGTGGAAATTTACCCCGGACTATTACCCTTAACATATCCACGCGTAAAATTGAGTCAGCAAAGGGAAAGAAAGACATAAAAAGAAAATTGCGAATAAGAATTCTGGCAACTTCCTTCAGTGTAAAATTTCCCCTAGAAAGTTCATCCCGTGGAAACTTCTGTCCGCATAGAAAATTTTTCCTGTGGAAAATCCCCTCAGCAGAAAATTTGTTTCTCCTCCTCCCACCTGAAAAATGTATGCATACTTCCCAATAAATACTATAAGTAAACAATTGGAAAATTTTGTAACTTAAAGACATTTCCCCATGGGCTGTGACCATGGGTTCATGCTATATCCAAAAGCATAGTTCATGGTACTTTCAATTATGCTGAACAAAAACGCTATCCTAAAGTTTCGACCCTGCGATTTTGGGAAAAATGGGCGTGGGAGGAGCCAAGTTGGCCTTCCAGCTTTAAAACCATTCAAAGAGAGCACTAGAGATTTTAATTTCTGTTTTTTATGAGCCCTCTCCCGATATTCTAGGGCCACTAGGTCGATACAATCACCCCTGGGGGAAAAACAAATAAACACGCTTCCCTGATCTTTCTTCTGGCAAAAAAAAATAACAAATTCCAAATTTTTTCAGGTAGGAGCTTGAAACCTTTACATTTGGGTTCTCTGATATGCTGAATCTGATGGTATAATTTTCATTCAGATTCTTTGACTTTTAGGGGGTGTTTACCCCTTTTTCGAAAATCACGCAAATTTTTCAGGCTCGTAGTCTTTGATGGGTGACACTAAACTTAATTAATCTTATATATTTGGAATCAACACAATAAGATATTTTTTTTTATGTCTATTGGTATCAAAATTCCGTTTTTTAGAGTTTCGTTCAGTATTAAGCCGCGTCGCTACTTACTAGCAGTTCATTACTATGAATTGTTTGATTTGTCCCCAAAACCAGTTTGATTGAATGAACAAGTACAACAGTACTATGAACGTGACTTCATAAATATATACCAAATCTAAAAAGTACTAACACACTCGATAACCTTGATCCATGTGTATTTGTATAAACATGTTTTCATCCATTATGACGTAATAATGTCAATAAACTGACGCTAAAATATTTCTCGTCAATAAACTGGCATGAATACAAACGTTCAGATACAAATGTGATAAGTAAGAAAAAACGCTAGAAAAAATTTGAATAGGTGCCACTATTTTGGTTTGAGCGAAAATTGCTTGGCTGTCAATTACGCTTCCTAATCAATGTCTTTGGTGACTTTATTTTAATGAGCCGAATTACAAAATATAGTTATAGCCATTCAAACGCAATTCTATCAAGAAATCCCCGTATTGAGCTGGCTGTGATCAGTGGCACCAATTCACGAAAATAGGGGGGGGTGGCAAATGTGTTTTAAGTTTAGGAGGGACAATATTGCTCTTTTTTTTTGCAATGATAGAAGTATTAGTAGCAGCGTGCACATATTGCCTTTTGGTCAGAGTCCCCCTTTAGCACTCTCTGGAAGTTCCAACTTAATAACCAAATCTAATCTTGAGATATATCCTTTTGACAATGGGTATGCACATAGCCTAATCATTTTTTTTATTAGTAGTAGCGTGCACATACTGCCTTTTGGTCAGAGTCCCCTTTTGGCACTCACTGGAAATTCCAACTTAATAACAAAATCAAATCTTGAGATATATCCTTTTGAAAATGGGTATGCACACAGCGTCTTTAGATTTTTTTCAAATTTTCCCTTAATATCGTAAATATAGTGGTGTGCTACTAGTAGTGGTAACAGTAGTAGTAATGGTATTTTTAGCAATAGTGGTTGCAAGCAAATATTCTCTTTTTGATCATCTTCCTTATCATTCCTTGAAAGTTCCAAATTAATTTACACAGTTGCTCTTTTGATAATCTGTATACACATAATGTATTTTGAATTAGGTCAACACTCTTCCAACATTCTCTAAGAGACTCCCCTGAATTCCCTTCGTCTTTTTGGAAAATAAAGTTCAAACATAAATACCTTTCTCAGTAAGATATACTGTATATAAACAGTAAACGACTTGCCCAGCTTACAACCCTTAACCTGAGGACTGTGGAGAGTTTGACATCCCCAAAGACATAATTACTGAACCTTTCAACAATGTTGAAAATTAATTCTAATTTTAATCGGATGTGTTTAGGGAATGACTGGCTTTTGCGGAAGGGGTTTGTTACCCTCTGCTCACTTGTGGCTCTTAAAAAGGGCACTAGATCTTCCGACTTCAATCAAATGAGCCTGCTCCGATCCGAAATTTATGCAACCATCCGTTCCATAAGAACCTTATATATCTGAGGTATAGCTTACAACCCTTGCCCCGGGGCTCTGGAGGGTTAGTTCCTCCCTCAAGGCATTGTTATATGCTCTTTGGACTACTGTGAACAAAAGGACTATCTCACGATTTTGATCGGATGCGTTTTGGGAACAGAGTGACTGAGAGGGAGGACTAGTTTCCCTCCATCAGTTTGATTCTTATAAGACAACTAGAACTTACAATTTTCAATGAAATACCCCCAAGGCATAACTTACAATACTTTCCCCATGACTCTGGGGGGATTTGTCAACCCCAAAGGCCTTGCTATGTGATCTTTGGACTGTTTTTGAACAAATGGTTATCTCAAAATTTCTATCGGATGTATTTGGGGAAAATAGACCGTAAGGGGGGGGGGAATAGTTGCCTTTCGATACTTTGACTCCTAAAAAAGGCACTAAAACTTCTGATTTCCAAAACAATGAACCCCTTCCAAAGTTTAGACGACCACCCTTTTCCATAGAAACCTTATTTGCCCCCGAGGTATAACCTATAAACCTTGCTCTGAGGGCTGTAGGGGGTTGTAATCTTGAAAGACATAATTACTAGACATTTCAACTACGCTGATAAAATGGCTATCTCAGAATTTTGATTGGAACTTATTGGGGAAATGATGGGCGTATGGGGGCTGTTTGCGTTATATTAATAAGGGCGATAGACACTGCAATTTCTTGTCGAATGAGCCCCTTTTGAAATTTCTACGACAGCTCCTTGTATATGAAGTGCCCTAGTCTAAAACCAAAACAGGGGGTAGCTGCCCTCCAATTACTTTGAACTTTAAAAAGGGCACTAGAATTTCTGATTACCAGTCCAGTAAGCCCCCTCTGAAGTTTATACGACCATCCTTTCTATAAAAATCTTGTATGTCCCCAGGGAATAACTTACAATCCTTGCCCTGATGGCTTTGGGGGGGGGGGTCATCCACAAAGACATAATTTCCGGACTTTTCAACTACGCTAAACAAAGTGGCTGTCTCAAAATTTTGATTGGATATGTCTGGGGAATGATGGGCGTGGGAGGAGGTTTGGTTGCCCTCCAATCCCTTATAAATGTTAAAAAGGGTACTGGCCCTTTCAACTTCCAATCGAATGAGCCCCTTTTGAAGTTTTTACAACTCCTTTTATACGAAGTGCCCTGGTCTACAAATACAAAAATAATAGTAAAAAATAATTCATTGTGCATACATCGCTCTGTATTTAGCTCAGTTTATATAATTATCCAGTAAGTTTACCGCAGATGAATTCTGGCTCTTCATTCTCGGTGCGAACAAAAAGCTCGTCCCAAATATTTCTGCACTTATTGGTTGAGCCGGCCAAGTGGTTTTGTCAGTACTTGTTCCCTAGGTGATTATTCTTTGTCTACCCGTGAAAAGATCTAATGCCGCTTATGTTTATATCTGCAAAAACGTTCTCTTGAGCACTCGCACCTCGGTCCGAGTTTTTATAATGGGTGAGATAGGGAAAGATCATTCTGGATAATTATATAAATTGTGGTATTTAATCAGCGCTATTGCTCTGCCTATGATTCAATTTCAAAATAATGGAAGATTCAAATTTTTCCGAAATACCACATTTTCTCTTTCGAAAATAAAAGCTTTTGCTGCATTTTTAATCATTTTGTCTTGAACTCCTTAAAACAAAACCTCCCGCTGTATGATAATTCGTCGGTAATAACAGTCGAGAAAACTTCGACTGTTTTTCGGAGTTTTACCTTTTTTTTCCTCTGGCATAATTTATGTTTCAAAGGGCGATTCAACCGGACTCCTTCTCATTGTCAGAATTACGCGCTAACAGACTCGGCTAACAAGCTTGAATTAATAGTCTTTTTTACCATTAGTACGTTACCCCAAGCATCGTAACAGATGGAAAGTAACACTAAGGAGCAGTGGCCTAAAGTCCTATTCCGATTGGCAACTTTCCAAAGCATATACACACTACATCATGCTGTAAGTGCTGTTAGTGCCCTATTATTGATTTTTACAAAAACTGTTTCATAGCTATCTGGGCTGAAATTGTAAAAAAAAATAGAAAAGATTAGAAGGTTTTATAAAAGAAATTATTAGAAACTTGAATATCTTGCTGTTTGTTGCTTGGAGGTTACTTCTTAAGGATTCCAAGAACATGCTTATTCAGTAACAAATATACGAAATTGTAATTAATTTAAAAATTGAATTTCAAACTCTGGAGGTTCTTTTTATAAATACCCAAAACAAGCCTATTCATATAATGAATAGGCAATGAATAATGAATATATATATATAAGCTACATACGAAATATGGAAGAACCTATAGAATCTCAGACCTATCCCCAAAAGATGCAAATTTAGCATCTTATATATGAAATTATGCAAGAATCTATAAAAATCTAAGAACAATCTTTTAGAAACTTTCATTTCCTGCTATTGTGGGTTTAGGGCTTACTTCCTAAGAATCCCCCAAAACATACATATTTTATACGATATGTATGCAATTATGGAAGAACTTGTCTTTGAAGAATTCGTTAAAACTTTCATTTATTGCTACCGAGAGATCAGAGGTTATTTCTTAAAAATTCCTCCAGACACGGAAATTCAGTACACCATATATGAAGATATGAAGAACTTGTAAAACATTGAAAGAAATCACTAAGAACTTGCAATCCTTGCTATCGGGGGATTGAAAGATATTACTACTGCTACTACTAACAACTAACCGTAGCACCAAGCCACTTGAGGCCGACAAAGCTAAGCACGCTACTTCTCCATCTCATTCTATACAAAATCTTCCTCTTTGCACACTCCCAGGAAGTTCCCATTACCCTTAAGTCTCTCGTTATGACATTCTCCCCCCCCCCCCAACCAAAGACGACCTGCTTTCCGTAGACCTAGATGATGGGCCGAAAAGGGAATCTGGAAATCTGTCATCCTTCATCCGTAAGACGTGCCCTATTCATCTCCACCTTTCTCTCATTATAGCCCCTTAAAAGTGGGATTGAACCATACTTTTCGTACATCCCACTGAAAGAAATATGATCAGTCTTTGGAAAAGATCTAGTAAATTCTCCTCTGTTTTTAGGAGTGCCCAGGACTCAGGAGTGCACCGTAGCTTCCAATAGTATAATCTTGGCTCTTAGACTTATCTTCTGATTCTTCCAAACTTTTTCAACCATGATAAAAACACCCTGTACCTCCGCTCAGGGTGTAGCTGTCCACTTGATCGTCCATGTAAGTTGTCCAGCTAAGTCAAGCTGTCCAATTAATCGATCTTTTTGTTACCCAACGTCACCTTTTCATCTTCACTAGTTCCTAGCCGTAGTAACTTAGTCATCTTAACATTAACTTTCAAACTATTCTAGCATCCTGAAATCAAAAAACCTCTAAACGTTCGTTTTGTTTTGCTCAGATTTTTATTTAGCATTCTTAAGTCATCAGAATAATCTAATTCCAAGAATATTTCTCTTCCCCATTTGTTTCCGTGTTGTCTCATTACCTTCGCTGTGTTCTTTAAGACAAAAAATTGATCTAAATAAATTGGCATAGAACTTAACCCTGCTTAACCCTGATTTAATACGAAACCAGCTAACCTCAAATCCTACAGTAGCAGTGTTATCCTCGTGCATAACTCTCATCACTTTAATGTGTTTTTCTGGTATGTGATGCTAGGATATGACCTTCACTAAAGCTCTTTTATCAGGTAAATAAAACGCTTGCTTATAATCTATAAAACTGAGGACGAAATGTGTTTGATGACTTAAACACATCTTCATTATTAAACTAAGAGGGAAAATTTGGTCGACACATCCTCTGTCCTTCTTAAAACTGCACTATTCTTCTTTTATAACTTTGTGTACACCATTTATAAGTCTAAAAAGAATCATATACTAAGTAATTTTTTACCTACAGAAACTAGGCTAATAGTAGAACCCCCTTATTCAATACAGAGGGGACATAATTTATGCATGTTTATATGGTTTTTCTCACTGAGGATGTTTTTTCATGGTTTTTCTCACTGTAGATGTTTTTTCATGGTTTTTCTCACTGTTGATGGATGTTTCTTGGATGTCAACAACAATTGCTGGATGTTTCTTGGTTGTCAACATAAGTTCAAATCAACAATTGCTGGATTATCGATCCGTTAACGGGACAGGATCACGTGTCTTTCTCTAGGCCAATCAGGGAATGTTTCTAAGTGTATTGACTCCGAGACGAGATTTAATGTCCCTGGTAAAAAGTCTGAACGTGATTTAATGTCCTTGGTAAAAAGTCTGAACGAGAATTAATGTCCTTGGTAAAATTCTGAACGAGATTTAATGTCCTTGGTAAAAGTGTTCTTTCTAGACCAGTCAGGGACCTTGGATATACCATGGGGAAAATGCACATGCGTACTGAATTCTAACGGTACAATGTTATTGAATACTGACAGTACACAATTTATGCATGGTGTATTGATTCGCTAACGGTATCTAACCGCACAGACAATGTTATTGATCCGCTAACGGGACAGGATCACGTGTCTCTTTCTAGGTCAATTCGTTTGTTGTTTCTAAGTCTATTGATGCGCTAACCGGATAGGATCATGTGTCTCTTTCTAAGCCAATCGGGGAGTAACGTAAAGTTTCCCTTTACATCACAATTCGCCCTTGAGATTTTGTTTGTAATGGACATGCGTTGAGGTTAAATTATCATACAATCTCAAGACATCATAGATAGAGCATCAAATATTGTTGACATGGAAACTTTAGCTACAATGATTAATAATGTGAGTTCTGTTTAGTAAATTTTCTTAGGTTATTTCCAAATAAAATCATTTTACATAGTCCCTCTCCAACATATTCAAACTCAGGTATATCCCCCCCTCAAAAAAATCTCCACTATGCGATGTTTATAGTCGTTAGAAAGAATAAAATACGCTCTTTTTCACCATGTAAACTCCCCCCCCCCACTGTTAACGATTTTAATTCTTTCATTGGAAATAATTCGCTTTTTCGTTAAATTTATACAATTTTGTGCTTTCTATATCCTAGCTAAAAGTGACAACTGACTTCTGTCAACCCTTAGCTATTAATATGCCGATTCCCTTAAGTCGCAAACATGACTTTTATCACTTCCGTAAAGATTTAAATAGGGGTAATTATCGAATACTGTCAACACTCATCCGGTATGTAGCAAACCTGGGAATTAAGCATTACGGTGGTTTCAAAGAAAAAAGATGCTTCTTTTTTGGTCAAATTAGCGATACAGTAAATCATATGAATTGCAAGGGGGAGAGGTGTTAGTCATAATAAATAGTTTCATATACTAAATTTAATTGCTTCCATTTTGAGTACTCAGGGTTTATATGGGGGAGGAAGGAGGGGGGTTAAGAAAAATACACATACCTACCATGAGAAGGTTTATTGAAGTGCAGGTCATTTTAAATGATCTAAACGTTTGACCCTGGAGGAATACTGTGCAAACATATGCGTCGCGTCTCTAGGCACGTTTTTAATTTTTTTTTCTAAAAGGTAAAAATAGGATTTCTATGCTTTTCCGGTTTATTTCCAACACGGAGTGTATTTAATTTTTTCTCTAAATGGTAAAAACAGGAACATTTCTGACTGTCGCAATATATTCCTCGCAAATTCTACTTTTGCTTTGTTGAAAAGGGGGGAGGGGACAATGGTAAATACTTTCTAGACAAAATTATGGCTGACAATAAATTCTGTAGAAGGGGGGGGGGGTACTAATTTTTCTTCTGTAAAAAGGGAGTCGTTATTTTATACTAAATTTTTCTTCTTTTTTAAGGATGATTCCGACAAATGCTCTCCTCCTCCTGAAAAGAGAGCTAGGGGTAACGATAAAACCCCTACAAAGGCGACAGTTGCACAATATGGCCGCTGGCCGAGACCCTCCAGATCTGCGCTGCCTGTCCAAGTCCCATCCGCGCCAGCCCCTATTCGGCCAGGTAGAAAGATAAAGAGAGAGTGGGCGGGTAACTACAAAATGGTGAACCCCACTGCTCCAACCCCCTAAGCCAGTGACATCGCTGCCACATCTGCATATCCCACTAATACTGCGGGCCCAGTTGTACAAGAGCATGACGTCACCGACGCGTCCATCCCCCATCGTGATTTTCCAGGACCATCCGGCACTCAAGTGCAGCTGGAATTTGGAGATGTAAGCATTTTTATTTCTAGTTTCTACCTGGCTATAGAAATATCTAATTATTTCTTTAAACTTTTTTGGGCATTTCTTTTCGCCATTTTTCAACACAGTAAAAGCGTGTCAGAGATATTAAAAGACATTCTTCACTATTTTTTCAACCTGATAAAATATAACGTTCTCCCTTTAATCATAACAAGTGCATGCATTCAACCTGATGAATTAGGTTAGCGAAGCCAAAAAAGATACCATATCCCGCTCATAATAAGTAGCAAAATCCTTTGCGATATAAACTGCTTCACCTTGCCTCTACAAATATTATAAAAACAACTTTCTATCGGAATGAGTTGTGTATCCTGAAAGGGATAGGCTATCAATCTGAAATCAAGAAAAGACATCGTTTTTTTTAAAGCAGATAAGGAGTATTAATATGAAATTTTTCGAGGGGGTGTTTAAACAAAATCAAAACCTACTATGTCATGTTTTAGATTGTACATATCTTATATTAAGTTGGATCTTTCAGAATATATAGAGTAGTTGGAGTAGTGAGTTAACCAAATGCTACTACTACTAAGCACATATGTAAAAAGTAATCCAATTTTAAAAATAGGGTGATTTAGACACTTTGAAAATAAACTATTTTCTTTTATAGATTGCATTGGTTCCATATTCTCCATCTCCCCCCTCATGAGTTGAAGAAGAAGAACACATTGACGCGCCTGTGGAGTTTCGCGACAATGAAACATCTACTACCAGTGAATGGAATGGTAACTCCATTGAAATACCCTTTAATATTGATGATTTTTTAACTAATTATTTCAATGTAGAACCTAGCACAGTTGAGCAAGGTAATGCACCTAGTTCAGATTCGGACTTAGCATTGCTAAGTCTAAATACTATGCAACTTTTGGATGACTTTGTTGGTGAATTAACTGAGATTTCTCCCCCCCCCCCCCCCAGATTACATGAACATAGTTCCACTTCAAACAAATGAAGTGACTTCTCACTGTCCTATTATTGAACAAAGTGGGGGAGCGGGGATAAAATACAAGAGCGGGTAGAGGGTAACAATACACAATTTACAAAATTACCAGAATTCAATCAAAAAAATTCAGTAATAAATACAATAGCTGTCTTCACCGCAACTTTTGGGGATCCCTTTAATTCGCTTATGGGGGTGGGATTTTATATTTGACCCTATAGATATTGTTCACGTATATGTAGATAAAATTCGTGCACTTCTAGAAAACCAGATTCAGTTATTGGGGGGGGTAGGGACTCAATTAAGGTTTCAATTGTTTTAAAGATATTTCATTTAAATGAGGGCAAAAGTGGAGTTTATTATCATTATGTACATACCGAGATGCTAGTGGTTTATCCACATTTGGAAAATTATTAAACAGTTTTTATGCAATGGATAAACCACATTATTACGCATCTCGAAAATTATAATGAGAATGGGAGTGGGTCTGTGGTTTTATTTATTGAAAATTCAAGTACAAATATTTGTAAATTTAAAAAGAGTTTTATTTTAAGAGGGGAGCATAAGGACAGGGCAATATTTTTAAAATATCATCCCGATTTAGAGGGTTGCGAGGGCGTTCAACGAATCTGTTTTAAAACAGGTCAAAAATGTTTCATGTACGCTTTCCTCATATCGGCTTTCCGACCTTTGAAAGATGACGCTACAAAGACAAATTTAGAATACTGGGTTGTATATGGGAAGGAGGGGTCCGATTATCGCCCAGTAGATTTCACTTGTTTAGAGGGGAAATTTCCAGTAACGCTAAGATCAAATGATATTTTTGAACGTGCCAATTCCCTTTTAAATATCGGCGTTACTGTTGTCCAGTATGAAACTGAACTTCAAGAGGGTGTTCGTTCTAATAAAAAGGGGGGTTTTGTTCCCAGTAAGGGGCCCGTCAATTGAATTGGTGAAGCACTAGGTTTGGCTGTTGTATACACCACTTAGTGAACCCAACACAATTGGCAATTTCAATCCTATTACATACATCATTAGACTTTTGGGGGAGGGTAAAACACTTGGGACCTGTTTCTACTGTCCAAGATGCCTGTCCCAATTTCTTAGTGATTTAAAACTACAGAATCACATGAAATATTGTAGACGGTATGCCTACCAGTCAGTGGAAACAGTTTCGGGTGATAGGGCCATTTTAAGATTTAAAAATCTCTAAAATACCCTCCTCCAAAGGAATAAAATCTCTTTGAATTGTGAAGCTAGGCTAGTGGATGTGAATGATCCTCGATTTCCGAATCGAATCAAAGAACATCTGGCCATAGCGGTTTCCTATGCCCACGCGCAAAGATAAAACTCTAACACAATACAGTTCTTAGAAATAGTCGAGACGTTGGATGAGAATGAGTTCATAATCAAGGTATTGACTAAATTAATTGTCACTGCAAATGGAGCTATTTCTCGTTTGAGAAATACCCATGACCCAATGTCTAGCGGTTAAAAATCCAAAAATATGCTTGGTTTGTAAGGGGGAGTTTGAAAAGGGAGCTAAGGGGAAAGGGACTAGGGGGTAAAGAGGGGAGAAGAGGAAAGTCAGAGACCACGACCACTTATGGCAGAAAATATCATCAGGGGGTAGTAACTTTAGAGGGGTTGCACATCAATCTTGCAATGTGAATGTAAGCCAGCAGTATTTTATACCGGTTTTCATTCACAATTCAAATTACGATTTAAAATTTATTTTACCGGCTTTGGCACGTATGCACAGGGAGAGTGGGAGAGTAGATAGTCCATAGGTAAGCAATTCATTTACCTAAAATATTATCCCCAAATCAGCTGAGAAGTTGGTGCTTCTCGAGTTGAAATGGCAGGCGGAGGATAACGGGCACACGTGTTGGAATAAAATCAGGTTTTTAGACTCTTTTAGTTTCTTCCCCAAGGCATTGAGTGAATTGAATCAAGTGCAGAAAAGTGAATATTTTGATAGTTTTCCTTTGCTTAAACAGCACTTTCCAAACAGTGAAATGTATGACCTACTGACCTGTAAGGGCATATATGCATATGAATATTACTGTTCTGCTGCTCGGTTAAGCGAGGAGAAACTACCTCCAATTGAAGCTTTCCATAATTCACTCACCAACAGTGAATGCCCTGCCGAGGAATATGAATTTGCCAAGAGGGTCTGGGACAAGGGAAGTTGCAAAAATGGATGGGATTATTGTAGACTGTACTTGGCCAGTGACGTTTTAACTCTGTATTTAATGTCTGTAAAAACACAGACCAAATTTATTCAGAGTTTGGATTAGACTTGAGTTATTATTTTTCCACACCACATTTGGTGATGGACTTGATTTTAAAAATTAGTAGGGAAGAAATAGGGTTGATAACTGATGTGGATCAACACCTTTTTGTAGAAAGATCAATGAGGGGGGGGGTATATTTTTCATGGAGATCGCGTTTTAACAAAAGATCCAAGTGAACAAGACACTGGTGTAAAGTCCAATGCAGCTTTCCTTGACATGAAGTCTCTTTACCCCTCGGCAATGTCTCGCTACTCTTTGCCGTGTGGAAACTATAAATGGCTTGAGAATCCTTGTGGGATCCCTGAAATTCTCACCGTCGAGGACAATGGGCCACAAGGATGGTTCTTTGAAATTGACGGGCACATTCCGTTGGCGCTTCATGATTCTGTCAAGGATTTTGTATTCCCCTGTATCAATCGACCAGTGACCAAGGACTCGCTGAGCCCATACAATCTATCATTGATTGATGATATGGTGATGCACTGGACCCGCTCCAAGCAGAAACTGATTGAAGATTTAGACCCTAAACAGAATATTGGTGTTCACCATGTGCTTTTGCGCTGGATGGTGAACAATGATTTCAAGATCACAAAAATGCATAGGGTCCTGCAATTCAATCAAAAACCTTATTTGAAGACGTTTATCGACACATTTTTCGATAAACGCTCTCAGGCAAAAAGTAAAGTAGAAAAGGAAATGTTTAAAATTCATTTTAAATTCAGCGTTTGGAAAAATGTGTGAAAGCGTACGGAACAGATCCCGTTGTGACGTCATAAACTGCCCTCAAGAATGTGCACGAATTATAACAGACCTCAATTTTACATCGTTTACAAGCATAGAGGCGAACTTGGTTCTTCTACACAGAAAGAAAAGAAATGTGGTGCTGAACAAGAATATAGCGGGAGGTAGTTCAGCACTTGAAATTTCCAAAACGCTCATGTTGTTGTCTTTTTTACAATGTGTGCAAGGTACAATGGCCAAGGGAGGGGGAGGTTCAAGTTTATTATGGGGATACAGATTCTCTGCTGTTAAAAGTAAAAACCGGGGATTTATTAAATGATTTAGAAAATGGGGAACACATCAGCTCGCGGATGGATTTCACTAACTGGAATGCATCCCTCTACCCCGAGTTAGTGAAACGTCAGGCCCCCAATCAGCTACTAATGTTAAAATCAGAGACGGTGAGCGATTTAATATCCAATAGGGTGTTCCCCGGTCTTAAAGTCTATTGCGTAGAAACCCACAACAAAGATGTAAAAACAGGCGTGTAAAGGGGTGCCTACACATTCTGTAAAAAATAATTTCAACATGAGTGTCTACAGAAACTGTGTAGAAAGTAGTCTAGTGCCGAGAGCACAAGTGCTTGCAATTTTCTCTCTGCAGTATAAAATTTATACTCTTAGAGTTGAAAAGAATGCCATGTCTTGTATATCTGACAAAGTCTTTGTGCTCGAGAATGGTGTAAATGTACTCCCCCACGGCCACTATCGAATTTCAGACCGGGTTGAATGTGTAGACTATCGCCACCAACTCGGTCTGGATAAATTAAATTAACCTAACCCAACCTAACCTAACCCTTAAAGCAAATTGTGGTCCATATTTTTTTTTCTATGGAGACAGCAAACCCATAAATTAACTTAAATACTCAAATAGTACAAACTAACCTAACCTGATAAATTAGCTTAAATGTTCAAATGCAGCAGCGACGGCTATTGTATGCAGTTTTTCCACGCGACCCCGGGGGGGGGTCCCACCCGAGGCCGGCTTTCGGACCTTGGCTCCC
>JAQQPU010010268.1:0-26028 GCA_029168905.1 Artemia sp. Kazakhstan ARC1039 | reverse complement strand
AAACGGCAATTCTCACTGTCTACATACTGTAATGTTTTTTTTTACCACTTTACTTATTTTGTTTTTTTCATTTTGTGGTATTTTCTACGCTCGTAGTTGGTTACCTGCTTCAGTGGAGTCGAGACAAAAGCTACTTTCTCTTTGTGTTTGGAAACTATTGGTTTAATTTTTTTTTTCTTAGATAAATCAGGCCTTTCCTGAATGTTGAGTAATGAAAATCTTTACTGAAAATATCGGAACTTTGAGAATTTAGATAACAAAAAATTCACTTTAGATTGCACATTCTTTAAATTAATTAAACAGATTCTTTTGAAAAACAATTTTTCAAAGAAAAGTAAAGAGCCATATTAAACCAAAGACTAGCATAAATAAACTCCTATAATAATCCAAACCCAAAATGATCAGAAATTACTATAAAAAAAAAAGAAACCCAAAATGGACAGAAGTTAAAACAAACAATCATAGAAAACATGGGGTTTTGGGGAAAACAAAAAAGGGGCTTTTTTGAGTTACATGTTGAATCCCCATTTAACTCAAGCCTCCTTTAACCCAACCCTCATTTAAATCAAATCCTGAACCTAAGTCAAGGCCTAAAAACAAGTTTGAACTAAGGCTGATTAAAAGCTCAAAATCTATTTCTTGCTTCATTTGCAGTTTCTAATTTGTATTACTCACCAGTGAAGCCCCTGAACCCTTGAAATTGAATGAAACTTTCCGGATTGGGCCTATTGCCAAAAGCATGGCCTGATAAAGTGTTTATTTTGGTTTTACGACAAACTTTGAACTTCCCATTAGTTTGAAGCCCCCCACCCACAACTTATCCTGAAAGGTCTAACTTATTAATGGAAGCCGTCCTTGAGATATTGCTGTGTAACCCTTTTGAGAATGTGCATAATCATAGTCAATTTGATTCAGTTCAATATCCGTCAAAATATTCCTTGAGAGCTTCACCTTAATACCCTTAGCTTGCGTAGTAGCAGTAGTAGAATTAGTAGCAGTATACACACAACACCTTTTATTTTCTTCAACACACCAAATTGTCCTTGGGATATTGCTGATGCACCCTTTTGACAACCTGTAAACAGATGGCGTGATGGGATTCAATTCACCTTCCACCCTCAATATTCCCTGACAATTCCACCTTCATACCATTCATTACCGTTAGGTACAGCTGTAATGGTAGTCCCAGTAATAGTATTAGTAGTAGTACTAATAGTAATAGCACTAGTGCTAGTAGCAGCAGTAGTATTAACATGTTGCCTTTTGGTCAGCTGAAGATTCCTCTCATAAAGTTCTAGAAGCTTCAACTTAATACAATTAGCTGTTGCTATCCCATTGCCAATATATCCTTTTGATAACCTATATGTTCATGTAGTTCCTTAATTTTCGTCTAAATATTTTTAGCTTACAAGTGGTTGCAATAGAAGTAGCAGTCGAACTAGTAGTAGTAGTTGTTGTTATAGTAGCAGTAGTAGTAAATGTAATTAAAATAGTAATAGCAATAGCATGCACAGGGCCGGATTTAAAGCTTTGATGCTTAAGAACCAAGTGTTTTTGCTGCTCCGTTTTTTGCAAGATTTTCAGGGCTGTTCCCGAAAATTCGGGGCTAATGGAAGCAATTAAGAGAACACAACTGATGAGCAAAAAGGGCTAATGGAAACAATTAACAGAACACAACTGATGAGCGAAAAGTGATGAAAGAGAGGGGTAATACCAAACTCTCAGCAACCATTCTTGGGAGACACCTGACTGTTTATAAGTGACCATGGAATTCATGTGTTGTTTTAAAGTCACTTTTCTGTGAATAGGCAGGGCGGCAGCAGAGTGCATCTGGTGACAATAAATCACATCAGTCCAATTTTTGTCAGGAAAAATTACTCAGTGATAATTTATTGCTCCCCCTGGCATTATGTGCCCCTAGGTCTGGGCCTAGGGACCCAGTGGGAAATCCAGACCTGAGCATGCACTTATTTCCTTTTGGTGAATTGACTTTCCCTTTAAGCACTCTCTGAAAGTTCCAACTTAATACACAAATCCCTTTTTGAGATACTACATTTTGAAAATTTGCATGCACATGTGTCTTTTGATTTAGTTCAAGTTCCCCCTCAAATACCCCATTCTGTCAAATTTTCAACTTGATATGCATAGCCTTAACAGTGCTAGTTTAATAGTGTAGAGGTCGTAGTAGAAGCAGTAGTAGTAATAATAGTGTTGAATTAGTAGTAGTAGCAATAGTAGTAGCAGCAGTATTAATAACAGCAGTAGCAGGTAGATGCCTAAGAAGTTTCATCTTGAAACTTCTTAGTTTTCAATACACCTGTATCAGCAATCTGTATGTTATTGCAAGTTACCAATTGTTAAAATTTGAAGGAGGCTCATTCAATTGGAAATTGGAAGTTCAAGTTCAATTTTGAAGAATCAAGGGCAATCAGAGGACAATCAGCCTTTCCCTCTTAACTGACATTTCCCCCTCAAATACATCCAATAAAAATAAAAATAAATATTTTGTTCAAAATAGTCTAAAGATCAAATAACCATGCCTTTGGGGTTAAAAACCCCACCAGCAGCATCTGGGACAAGGGCTGTAAGTTAAGCTAGTTCCTCATTGCTAACACATGAGGTTTTTGTAGAAAAAATTTGTGTATGAACTTTGGGGGGGGGGGGCTCATTTGATTGGAAATCAAAATTTCCAGTGCACTTTTTCAGAGTTATGATTGGAGGGTTTCCACACCCACCCTAATTTTTCCCAAAATACATCCAATCTAAATTTTGAGACAGTCATTTTATTTAAACAGTTCAAAGGTTAAATAACTATGCCATAGTTAAAAAACTATGGTTCACAACCCTCAGCCTCTGGTGCAAGGGTTGTAAGTTATACAAGTTGCCTATTGTTAACATATAAGTTTTTTTTATCAAGAAAAGATGGCACGTTTGATCCTATAAACAAAAAAAAGGATGCAGCATTAAGGTCAAACCTTAGGGAAATGTCAAGAAGAATGCCAAACATAATCAAAAAGCATTTATTCCTTTAATGGATGTGAGAAGGAAATACCAGGAACATTTAAAATGGCTGATGGTATCAGCTATCACATTGTTTGGAATACATTCAGGAGCATCTTCAATTAAATCAAGAGGTACTATGTGCATCCAGTTTTAAAAGACGCTGTATCTGGAATGTGCTGAGAACAGCTAAGGGTATAAACCTAAGGGTATGAAGTTAAAACTTTCAGGGCAAGTTGAAGGAATGTTGAAAAAAAGGCTTGAGTGCAACCAGTCCCCCTCCCATGTCTTTTTTAGCTGCAATCTCTTCAAAGACATCTGATCAAAATTTGTTATCTAGATTCACAAAGGTCAAACATTTTCAACACATATGTTTATTACTCAACATCCAGAAAGGTCTGATTCATCTGAAAAAAAGAGTAATAAATCAGCTTTAATGGTTTGTGACATCAGATATTCTTTTTCTTTTGCAAAAATAAAACAAAGCTTTTTCATGAATACTTTTGACAGGTGTTTATATCATAAATTTAAGAGACAAACGATTTCAACAAGGTTGAACATGTAAAAATTGTAACTTGTGTTTTACCCAATGATATTACCTTAATTACCTTAATTCGCACTTTGGAGAAAATTAAGGTCCATACTGGATCTGTTGTGCTCCAGGTCAAATGATGGCAAAAATTCGTCACTGTGTTAGGGCTCAGTGACACGCCATAGGAGAGGTCTGCTGGAGAGATGCAATTTAAGCCCACTCGGTAGCAGTGGCCACGAGGTAGGTATGGCCTGTAAAGACCATTCTCAGTGGTATAGAGCTGACACCGCCGCACAACAGCAACTTCGGATCGAGTATGCGAGATGGTTGGGTATGACAAGCGGCATCAGCCTCCTAGCAAGACACTCATTATGATAAAGTTGGTATCAGTCAGTAGTTGAGTGGGATGGACAGTCCCACTCATATTTCCATGGCTTGTTATTCCATTCCTTGTCAAGTCTGGACTTGAAGGACGCAGCCGTAGGTGCAGTCGCCGTTTCAGCTTGAAGGCTATTCCAATCGTTGACAACACGCTCGGAGAAGAAGTGTTGCCGCGTTCGTGTTTTGACAAAACGTTTTGACAGCTTATGTGAGTGTCCTCTTGTATGGTGCTGACTTAAATGTTTGGTAAAGAGGGGGTTATTTGGTTGTGCGTTATACTTGTAGGTCAGCATCATATCACCACGGCGGCGTCTGAAGACGAGTGTTGGCAGCTGCATGCGTTCCAGTCTCTTGTTGTATGGGAGATCTCGTAGGCCAGCTATGCACTTCGTGGCACGTCTTTGAACTCCTTCGATTAGACTGGTATCATTCTTATAAGAAGGGCAGGTGAGACACGTACCAAAATCCAAAACGGGTCTAACTATAGCCTTATAGAGCCTTAGAAAGACTGTATGGGAGCGGCTGGTTATAGTGTGTTTGAGGAGACCAAGGCTTGAATTTGCTTTTGAAACTGCTTGTTGCCAGTGACCGTGGAACTTCAGTTGTTCATCTATCAGCACTCCTAGATCTCTTTCTTCGGGACTTGTCTTTAGTACTAAGCTAGCCAGTGAATTGGGATCGGACATGCTGTACTGGTGACGGAGGTTGTTGCTTCCAAAGTGAAGGACACTGCACTTCAATGTGTTAAATTCAAGCAGCCAGTCTTGTGCCCATGTTTGGATTTTATGAAGGTCATGCTGCAGACTTTGTTGGTTTGCAGGCCCAAACAGCTTGGAGTCATCAGCATAGAGAGTGATGTTGTTTTCTGTTCTGTTCATCATATCATTGATGTATATAAGGAATAGGGTAGGGCCCAAGACAGTACCTTGGGGGACTCCGCTTACAACATCACATGGTTCAGAGAAGACCTTATCGCCATTAGTTGTGAAGAGTCGAACCTGCTGACTCCGACCAGTCAGAAAGTCCATGACCCAATCGACCATGTCCAAGTGGGTACCTGCTGCTGAAAGTTTCAATCTGAGACGGTTGTGTGGTACCTTGTCGAAAGCCTTGGCTAGGTCCAGTAAAATCAGGTCCACAGGGGTTCCTTTCTCCAGGTAATCTGTTATGGTGCTGTATGTCTCAAGGAGATTGGTCTCAACCAATTTTCTTGGCAGAATTCCGTGCTGGTTGGGGGAAAGTATATTATTATTACGGAGATGTGTCAAAATATCAGCATTCACAATCCACTCAAGGGTTTTTGCCACCGCTGAGGTCAGACTGATGGGTCTGTAGTTTTTGGCTTTGGTGTGGTCACCTTTCTTGAATATTGGGGTGACATGGGTCAGCTTCCAGTCTTTGGGTACCTTTTTTGAGTCAAGCGACAGTTGGAATATATTGCATAGTGGTTGTGCAATTTCTTTGGCAAGCTCCTTCAATAGTCTTGGGTGCAAGTTATCAGGACCGGTGGACTTATTGACGTCTAGTGCTTCAAGTTGCTTTTGGATGAAAGGGGGGGAGAGTAGAATAGGTGGCATCAGGTTAGGGATGTTGTATGGTGGGCTATGAGGAAGAGGACCATCTGGTTCATTGGTGAAAACCGATGCAAACTGCCTGTTGAGGAGTTTGGTGATGTCCTTCAAGTTGGTCACTTCCTTACTATCATCTGTACTGAGTGCTTTTACTGACCGTCTGCTATGGTCCTTACTTGATACATACTTCCAGAACTTCTTCGGGTTATTCTTACTATCATCAGCTAGCTTGGACTTGTACCATGCGTAAAGTTGTTTAGTTAGGCTTCTTAGTTTGTTTCGAGCTTTTGCAAACTTTTGGTAGTGTTCTTCCTTCCCTCCTTTATTGTACTTTCTCCAGTACCGTCCCCTCCCTGTTTCTTTCCTTGCGTATCTCAGGGGTCATGAAAGGCACTGTTTTGGGCTTTGGCATGAGTTTTACTGATGTGTGTTTTTTTTTAAGTGTAAGTAGCTCGTCCTTTAGGTTAGCCCATTGTTGGTCGACGTCCCCTTGAAGTAAAGGTGACCAAACTATGCCTTCCAGCTCTTTTCTGATTGCCCTGTAGTCTACATAAGTTTTCTTTATGTAATCATTTTTTATCTTATGAAATGACACATTCACTTCTAGGATTATATGATTGCTCTTTCCTAGAGGAGGTAAGTAATTTATGTTCTGAAGCTGGTCTTTATCCCGTAAGAACACTAGGTCCAGTAGAGTTGGTCTCTGGAAAAGTCAGCCTCTAGTAGCTTGTTCGACAATCTGGTAGAGATTAAGGCCGTGAAGGCAGTCTGTGAATAGATTTGTGCTTCTGTTCATAAGTACAGGTATATACGGATATCCATCCTTCCATATGAGGTCAGGGAAGTTGAAATCACCAGCTATAAAAAGGTTCCCCGTGTAATTCATAGTTGCTTTATGCAGCATTGTTGCTATTGTCCGCTCGGTTTCTTGGCAATCAGAGGCAGATGGGCTTCTGTAAATACAGCCTACTCTGGTTATTACTCCACCTCTGTCATCACATAGGTCGAACCATACAGATTCAACAAATTGTGAGTTACCTGGGAGACATAATGATTGTATACTATAACATGTCTTGAATAGCGCCAACATACCATGCCTGCATTCTAAAGACTGTATATTATTTTTAGAGAACTAAAAATCTGAGTTCAGTTGTATGATGATTCAGGTACAAGAGGGTTCAGTTGCATGGTGGTTCAGTTGTATGGTGGTTCAATTGCATGGTGATTCAGTTGCATGGTGGTTCAATTGTATGGTGGTTCAGTTACACAAGGGTTCAGTTGCCTGGTGTTTCAGTTACACAAGGGTTTATTTGCACAGGGGTTCATTTGCATAGTGGTTCAGTTACACATACACCAATTGGAGGGCAACTAATTCCACTCCAACACCCACCCTCCTATTTGCCCACTATGTTTAAAAACTTGTGCCCAGATTTTTAAAAGAGTTTATCTTGTTAAAAATTGCTGAAAAAATTTTCTCCAGCATACAAATAGCAGGCCAAACTATAAATTCTTAAAAAAACAAAACAAAAAGATTCAAAGTATTAATTTCTTTTTCCCTGAAAAGACTTTGTCAATATAAAACAAACAGAAATTAATTAAAAAACTTTTTCTACAAAATAAGTTTTTCAAAGAAAAGTAAAGTACTCCTTTAAACAAAAAACAAGCATAAATAAAATCAAATAATCTACAGAGCATGAAACTACCACAAAGCAGCATCAATAAGTAAATGAACCCCAAAACAAACAGAAATTACAATAAATAACAGTCAAACTCAAAACAAGCAGAAATTAACATAAGTTGGGCTCAAAACCCCTATGCATTCCCAAGGCCAGAACATAATTTGCACTTTACTGAAAAAATACAAATAAATGTGCATTGTAACTTTAATATACATATACTGATATTTAGCAATCAAAATGTTAATATTATTTGATTTATTGAAGTTATAAAAGTAAAAACATTTATATTTTTTTCAGTGAAGTGCAAATTATGTTTACTTCTTTGTGTGATTTCAAAAATGAAACAGCTTTGGGGCCCCTTTTAGGGCTCAAGATCCAACTAGCCCCAGAAATGGTTATTGAATTACAAAAGAGCATAAAAAAAGGCACCAAATGGCATTTTCACTTTCACCTCAGCTAAATTAGAGTGCCACCTAGAAATTTAGGTAAATTTGCTGGTGGCACTATAATTTAGCTAGGATGAAAGTGAAAACATCATTTGATGCCTTTTTTATGCTCTTTTATAATTCAATAATTGCTTCTGTTGGAAATTTCATCTTGAGCCCTTAAAGCAGCCCCAAAGGTATTTCATTTTTATAACCACACAAAGAAGTTATCAACAGTAGTTAAGTTATTGAAAAGTTGTTAGAAACATATCACTAGTTTATAAATAAGTTGTTCAAGAGTAGTATATTCCAAGAATACTTATTTATAACAATTCAAACCTCATTTATTGGGCAACACAAATACAAACCATTTTCCTAACATTTTAAGTTTTTCAAACATTTCAAGCCATCAACAAAAATAGCACTGAATTTTGCAACTAGAAACTTTGCCATCAACAATTCAGGGTATTTATTTGCACATTAGGGGGTGGGTAAATTTGCAGTGGACCATATAATTTAACTAGCCTAGGATGAAAGTGAAAACATCATTTGATGCTTTTTTATGCTCTTTCATAATTCATATATAAAATACCTTTGAAGCCCCTTTAAGGGATCAAATGCAATTTGTGCCAGAAGTGATTATTGAATTATGTAAGAGCATGAAAAAGCATCAAATGATGTAGGCTATTCACTTTCATCCTAGCTAAATTATAGTGACACCTACAAATTTACCTCCTGAGCTTACACCAATATATAATTTGGGCTAGCCTGTGTATTTGCACATTAGAAGGGTTGGAGGTAAAGTATGGTGGAGCTGTAGGCTAGTCAAAATGTGTTTGCTACAATTATTCTGCATATAGGCCTATAACCTTAAGACTGTCTAGCCCAATTAAAATATATTTGGAAAGAGCTTTGGACGAAGAATCTAACTGTATAAATCATTTTTCACAGACATGTCTGATTTCGAGTCTAACTTTTAGGGTAGGCCTAGCCTAAACAGTTTTATAGCCACGTATATCTTAAATATATTACGCATATTCCAGCAAGAACAGAGGCTAAGGAATTCCTTTTTTCACTCCAATCCATGTTTTCGAAGCCAGAAAACCATCCAAAACAGAATGGCATACTACAGATTGCTTATAAATTAAACTATTTCATATGTTTTTTTCTGTCTCAATAAATTCTAGTCATTTCGTAGTAATAGTAGAGTGATCTATATATAACAATATGAAAATGCAGGTGGCATTAACAAAATTGCAGTCGTATTCTTTTTAAGATGAAATACATTACCCAATTTCTTTGCTGTTCCCTGTGAATAAAACCTTATTTTCCTTTCGATTTCCAGCAAAGATAATATGGCTGCTAAATCCAAGAGAGGAATGGAAGAAGACTTATCAAATGTAGAGTTTGAGACAAGTGAAGATGTTGAAGTTGTGCCCACCTTTGATAGCTTAGGTTTGAGAGAAGATCTTTTAAGAGGTGTATATGCTTATGGTAAGTGTCAAACAGCAAACCAACTCTTATTCCATTATTGATGTTTCCAGAAGGAAAAATTTTAATAAAATAAAAGTAGTACCATTATATTCCTTATTTTATTTCCCTTTTCAACATAGGCCTAGGCCTAATAGCCTAGGCTAGTTGTTACCTTGACAATGCAACCCTCCACCCCTGATGGACCCACATATAGTTCTAGTAATGGTAAAATTCTACTTTAGCTACTTTTGGCTGTCTTGGGAAGGAGTTTGGTTAGGAAAATGAAACTTTCAGGGATAGATCTACAGGCTAAAGTATGTCCCGGGAAGGTATTTTGAAGTACCTACCTCCACTCCTTCTCCCTCTAGAGGGCCCTGACCTTTGATGACCTTTAAAAAATCTGTGTGTTATTAAAGTGAAACCTTGTAATATAGATCTTCTGCTTAAAATGAAGTCCAACAAAATTGTTTTCAGCTTCACAACTTTGCTCAGTCCTGATTTATAGAGTTTTAAAGATATGCAAATACATTTCCTAAATTTTGAAAATTAACATTGAAATGGCTTAAAATACTACTCAAATAACAGAATTGCATTTTCAGAACTAAAGCCAGAGAAAAAGAATCTTACAACTGAAAATTAAGGTAAAATGTTGTTTTGTCAAAATTTCAATAGGTATAGACCTGTCATGTAGGCAAATTTCAGGATCCTCTAGAGGGAGAAGGAGAGGAGATAAGTACTTCAAAATACCTTCCCAGGACATACTTTAGCCTGTAGACCCATCCCTGAAAGTTTCATTTTCCTAACCTCACCCCTTTCCAAGATAGGTAAAAGTAACTAAAGTAGAATTTTACCCTAGTAATATCTCTATAGGGTAAATATTGAGCAGTTAATTTTATTGATGATCAACCTTCAAATAAAGTGAATATACCAGAGGATGTCATTTTTATGCTCTCTGAATAGCCTAGGCTATAGGCTAATAATTGCTTTTCTTGCAAATTTAAGCCCTTTAAGGATCCTCAGAAATAATAATTTCATTTGGTAAAATTATACTTCAGTTACTTTTGGTTATCACTTTTTTTTTCTCTGGTTTTAGTTCTGAAATTGCAATTCCTCTTATTTGTGTAAAATTATAAGCCATATCAATGTTTTTTTTTCTAGATTTATAAATGTATTTGGAGATCTTTGAAACCTCATAAATTGAATTGAGCAAAGTTGTAAAGCTGAAAACAGATTTATTTGTACTTCATTTAACCAGAAGACTAATTTCACCTTCATACCCCAAAGATTTTTAAAGGTCACTGCCTTCTAGAAGGAGAGGGAGTGGAGATAGGTACTTCAAAATACCTTCCTGGGACATACATTAGTCTGTAGACTTATCTCTGAAAGTTTCATTTTCCCAACCCCTTTCCAATATAGCAAAAAGTAGCTAAACTAGAATTTTACCATTTAGGCTACTGCATATGATAAAGCAAGTTTCTCCATTTTAGTATTTTCTTTTAGTTTGTTAGGCAATCCAAAGGTTATATATATAGGGCCATCAGGTAGTGAATTATCTCAAATGCAACTTTAACCATAAAAAGCATAACATTAGCAATCTTAAAATCACCCTCTTTTTGTTCTAGATTGTCTCATAAAAAGCCACTATTCTACTCGTTTTTTTACTTTCAGTAATCTAGTGAATTTTAAGCAAATTAATCTAGTAATAGTGTAGGAGAGTGGCTTGCCTGAAGCAAATACTCCAATAAAAAACAAGTAGTAGCTTCAATCTCCAAATTGACTTTTCTAAATAAGGTAGCTAAGAAATATTTTTTTTTCTATTTAAAATTTAACCCTGATTCAGTGTTGTCAATTCACGAAAATATAGGGGGGGGGGGGCAAGGATTTTTTTTTAAATGAAGATGCAAAAGAAAACATTGAGCAAATATACCTAAAACAGCAGGTAGCAGCAACTTTGCTGCTTAGCAAAATTATTGACTAATTTATCCAAATCCAGTTTCTTTACCACCTCTTTTTCAATGGCCATTATTATGAGATCACTGAGTCTTTTGATTCCCATCATTGATTGCAGATAGTCCTTCACACACCCTGATGCTGAGAATAATCATTTATTGCTGGCAGTGGTCACAGGCAAAGTAGCAACTAGATTCATCAGTTTTAGCACTTCAGAATAGACAACTGGGAGGTGGGATAAGGTTTTGATAGCTCAGAGAAGATTCATTTTTGAAATATCACTTTTTGACAGATGCAGCTTTGCAAGAGAAAGCTGGGATGGCATGGTCATTGACATTGAAAATCCCTTGATAATGACACTTAACCCTTTCCACTTTTGAAAGTTTGACAAAATAGGAACTTGAGGAGTCAAAGGCAGGTAAAGATCATTTAGGTAATAAAGGTAATAGATCATTTCACTTGTGAATTGATCCATTACCTCAAAGTACAGAAGTTTACTGGAGTTGGATTGAACTGGCTGACTGGTATTGCATTTACTGGCTGTTGAGTTTGAAAGAAAGTCTTTGAGACAAATGGAAATGGCTTGACTTCTCTTGCTTCAAGCACTGGTTTTAGATTGTGGAGATTTTGATTCCTCAATATTGTGAAAGCCAAGAATTTGGATATGTTTAATTTTTTTTTTAATTATTAATACAGTAAGCTTTATCAAGCTTGACACTAAACAATTATAAAAAGTCTATGACAATGTTGACAACATAATACACACATACAATTCTATGAAAAGTAACACACTCTGAAAACATAATAACTGAAACATACAGTAACATACTGAACTAACTGAAACAAATCTGATAATAACTGAAACATACCAAAAATTAAGCATACAAAATAAGTGAAAAACATACTGGTCACAAAACAGCTAATACAAAAAACAAAATATTTTCAAAATGAATTGTTATAAGACCTAGTATGGAAATCTGTAGAGGCTAAACTACTTTTGAAAGACTGGACCATGGTACTTGCAACTATTTATGATGGAAGTGCATTCCAAGTCTTCCACACTTGGCTAGATAAAGAGTTTTGGCCTAATCTTTTCTGTGAACTATCTTTGTGTGAACTCCCTGTGTAATCTTTGGTGGGTAAATTTTTTGTTGGTGTTCATGGGTACTACTGTGTTCTGTAGAAGTGAAGAAGTGAGTTGGAGTGGTATTATCAGTGTTCCTAACAATGTGGAATGTATTTATTAGGTTGGCTCTGTCATGTCAGAACTGAAGACTAGGCAACTGTAGTCTCTGCATTCTCTGGTGGTAAGGTAGATGTCTCAGGTAAGGTATGAGTTTGGTGGTCCTATGTTGCACTTTATCAACCCTCTCTCTATCCCTCTTATTAAGGGGGTACCATACTGATGAACAATACTCAAGTATTGGACATACAGGGGATACATAAAGTGAAATCAATGAACAAAGGTTAAACTTAGAAAATGTATGCTTTAGACATGGTAATTGGTAATTTGCCTTATGGGTGATATCTGATACATGTTTGTCAAGTTTGAGACTTGAATCAAAGCAAACTCCAAGGTTTGAAATGCAATCCACACTTGAAATTGATTTACCATCAACAAAGTAATGGTAATGTTATAGACTCATAGACTCATTTATTTATAAACAACTATCGTAGCCGTGGCCGAAGCCGCAACTAAATGGCGCTGTTTAGTACATTGCATAAAACTGGTCACTGGCGGAAATTTGAATTTAATGTTGAGGGAGTCTACACAAATAGTGCACAGCATTGCATTTGGTTTTGTTAATGACCATAGTTTTTGTACACCACCAGCACAGAGCAACCAAATCCTCTTGAAGTAAAGGAATCTCATGTTCATTCATGACTGACCTATAAACTTTCACATCATCTGCAAACATTTTTAAGGTCAAATTCCTAACAACATGTGGCAAATCATAGGTGATGACAGAGCATCACCTACCACAACCTCTTGATTTCTATTTGTAAGATAATCCATTATCCATGCTGTAGTTCATGGGCCAATACCATATAGTTGACATTTCATTATCAGAAGTGGAATGGAAATCTTGTCAAATGCCGTGGAAAAGTCAATGTAAATACAATCAAACAAAATACCATAATCTGCCATCAATTGAAAATCATGAATCACCTCCAGAAGTTGTGTGTTACAAGATTGCCATTTATGGAAACCATGCTGAGCTGAATGCCATTAATTATTTTCCTCAAAACGTGCCTGGATTCTGCTCACCAGAACTTTCTCCATTAGACAGGAAAAGATTGATGTATTTGAAATTGGTCTGTAATTTTTAAAATGGGACTTTTAACTATTCTTGTACAATGGCCTAATGATTGCTCTTTTCCAAGGTAAAGGACATTCCAGATGAGATACAAAGATTAAAGAGATGTGTGAGTGGTCCAGCAAGCACTGATGCAAGTTTGCATAACATCATATTTGAAAATCCATCAACATCTGGTGCCTTCCCAGGATCAGAGTGTTTGATAAACCTGCTGGACCATAAAATCTGAATCATCAAATTGTTTTGTTAAATCTGGAAGAGTAAATTGAGTGTGTGTTTGTGTGAAAACTGAATCAAATACCTTATTGAAAATTTTTGATTTTACATAATTATCATCTATATGTGAAAGAGTTTCAGGATCTTTAAAGGAAGTAGATGATAGCGATTGTGAAACTTGATTCCTTCTTACATACTTCCAAAATCTTTTTGGGAAACTTTGGACTGAGGAAATAACATTTGACTCAACGTCTTGACAATTTAGACAAAGAAACTTAGTTTCTCTATTTCTAGCACTTTTATACTTTGACCATGAATCAAAGGTTTTAATTTTTACATGTTCATGTCACCTATGACCTTTTCTTTTAGCATTTGTACAATATACCAAGGAAGGATCTGTCTATTTTTGGAAAACTATCTGTTTGTAGTTATTGGTACATATTGATCTTTACCTTCTTTAAGGGCCTGCTTAATAAAATCAAAGGATGCATCAGTTGTAGCATTACATTGCTGTAACTCCTCTTGGATAGAAAGAGACAAAATATAGTCAGAAAATGCAACGTAATTTGCTCTACCATAATCATATTTGGGAGAACTATTTGGAATATCAGCAAAACCCCAAAAAATAATTTAGTGGGATCACTAATACCAAATGATTGCTTTTTCCCAGTGGTGGTAAAAACTCAACACTAACAATATCAGTTGACTAATACTTTTTCCATTATGTGCAAAGTGAGATGGAAGAGGCAGAGTTGATTTTCCCCAGTAGTCCTTTTGCTTCACTGCCTTGCCATTGGAACTATCAGAGACTGTGGCAAGAACAGCAACAATACAATCAAATCTGGCCTTCACCTTTGAAATAGAGCGGATTGAGTAAAACCAACGAGTCTGGATGGTTTTCTCAAGCTCCAAGAGTTTTTGCCTGCTAATATGCTGGGATTTCACAATTAGCTTGTGTTGAGTATTGCTGCATGATATAAATGCATAAAGTTTTTGCACTACAGAGAAAAATTCCAAAAGTTTGCTGATGTTTTTTAGGCAGTCAGTCAAAACCAAGTTTAATATGTGGGTGTGACAGTGTACATTAACTGCATGAGGCACCTTCTCCCTAAACTTTGCTTGAACTCTGTTAAATTCCCCACTCATAATGGATGCACCATCATACATTGGGCAATATATTGCATCAAATCTACACCAAGCTTTTTTATAGCTTCACAAATCAAGGGGGATAAGCTCTCAGCATCTACTTTGTGCATGTGATAGCAGCCAATTGATCCCCCCACTACTTTTCCATTTGATATGTACCTGAGTAGGATTGCTAATTGTTCTCTTCTAGAAACGTCTTTTGTTTTGTCAACAAGAATAGCAAAGTAATTTGCTGATTTTACTTCTGAATAATGTCTTGGCACAATGCATTTCCTATCAGTGTAACTGCATCATTTTGGTAATGATGACTGCAATAGTGACCATATCAATGCTGTAACTTGGCCTTTATACATTTCCTGTGCCTATTCAACCAAATTACTTCAGTTTGCAGATGTTTCTGATTTGTCATGACCCCTCAAAGCAAGACCCTGGTTGCCAACAAAGCAAATAACACAAAAAATTTACTTCACATGATCTCTATTTTCCTGAACCTCTTGAAGTTCTATAGATCTCAAAGTATCTGTACTATTTGTCTTAAATTGCGTCCATGCTGTCATACAATGCCTATATCTTTCAGAACCATTATGTTGCTTTAATAGAGCAGAACTGTCTTTCCACTTGTAAAATCCTGACTCAATGAAAGCCGTTTTTCCAGCAGTTTCTCCAGCTCTTAGAGTCCCCATAGAAAAATGGCAGCAAGCAAAACAAAACATGGAATTCAAGTTTTTTTAGTAGTCAATCCATTCATAAGTCTTATAGTAATTTGCATTGAATTTCCTTCTGTTAGAAGTGGAAGCTGAATATCTCTCAAAAATAGGTTGAGCTGTACTGGAACCCACAAGGGGTTCAGGGATGCAGACCAAACTTTCATGTTGATTTAAGCCATTTATTGTTCCACTTGTTTCCCAAAGACTGTCACAGGTGGGGGAATTTATCTCCACTAACCCAACACTTTGAGTGCTGACACTATTACCAGTTTCTTCATTTTTCTTCTGCATTTTCACTGCAAAAAAAAATCCAAAGTTTGTTGTTGCTCTTTAATCATAGTTTGATTGCAAATTCTTCACAAAAACAAGAAAGAAATATTGACCAGCTGAAGCTTATTTTTGAATGAACCCTACTCAGAAATAACATTTCTGGTCAAGGATTGGGTAATAAAATAGCGTAGATGCACTCTTAGACATTTCAAAACAAGAGTGGGACAGACGGGACATTTCAAAACAAGGTCATCAAAAAGTAACATTGCTATTTAATAGCTGTGAAAAAACAAAGCACAGGAGCTACAAATAAAAACGACCAGTTAGCCAGTCTATCTGGTTTAATATAGCACATAACCAAAATAGAAAACATCTGTGAAATATAAATAAGAAGGTAATTTTCAAAGTCTATGGGGGGGGGCTGGCCCCCCCCCCTAATTGGTGCCTCTGTCCTGAGTCTTAGTTTATTATTTGTATCTGTTTTTAATTCTTTTGACCAAGTTACACAAATTCTTATAATTTCCTTGGTTTGTTTTATAGAAATGTATTTTGTTGACTCTTAAATTACCAAAACAATACTAAGCTAATCTTGATCAGAAGGATTTGCAATAGAAATGTATAATATATTTGGATTCAGGATGAATTTTGGATTCTGATTCTAAAGGTAAATGTATTGCTTAGCTATCTTAATCACCCTAAATTCCATTATGCAGGCATAGAAGGATGGCTCCTTGTGGAATGCCTGCCAGTGTTAACTTCAAAGTTTGATTGAGGACTATTGGGTATCCCAGTGTAGACACCACTCCTTCTGCTCCCAGTTCTTGTCCATGCCATGCTTGAATGACTCCTGGGTTTGAGATTGATTGGTTTGATTGCTTAGGAAGTTCCAAAGTGGAGCAACACCATTGGAATAGAAATGGTAGCATTCTTTGTGGCTAGTTGCTTATTGTGAAATTTTCTGGGGGTTCCTTCAGGTTACCTGATTGGGGCTAATGATGAAAAGGTGTGAAAAGGGCTTGGCTTGCAGATCATTGAATGCTATGATGACATTATAACTTTTTCTATGGTAGGCAAGGGCTGTATGTTTTAATGCTGCAAGCCTCTCATGGTTAGGGAGGGTTCTCAGGTTATAAAGTATTTTTGTGGCATGCTGTTAGACACTTTTGAAGTGTTGTTTATCTCCCTTGAATTGTGGGGAGACCTGTGTCATACCAAACTCAAGTGCAGAGCATACCATGGAGGTATACAATTTTATTACATTTGGTTTGTGTCTGACAGATATTTTTTTTATGATCCCAAAGCATCTCTTGTACATTTGCCGAGCGGCTGAGAGGGTGTTCTACAGAACTCTAGCTAATTGTCTGCCCTGACTCTAAGGTCATGCTCATCCTCTGTTAATGTTAGCCTTGGGTTGTTGCCAAGTCTGGGATTAGGCAATGAGTACTTTTGCTTACAGCTGCTAGGGCCAAGGTGCAGTGTCCCTTGCATTTTCAATGTTTAAATTACGACAGATAATAATCCTTGAATAAAAAAAAAACAGAATATGAGCATACCACTCAATGGGTAAGTCCTACAATACGTTAGGTCGAATGGGAAGTAAATTTGCCGTCATTGACCACTTACTTACTTAATTCTCCTGCTGACTTGGCGCCAGTGTCAAGAGAACAGACACTATCCTTCTCCAGTAAACCCAGTCTTAAGCTGCCATGGGTGGATCTTTAGGTCTTATGCTTGCCTTACTTAGAAAATAATGTAGACTGTTGGACCATCTTGCTCTTGGGTAACTGCATGGTCGTTTCCATCCAGCAACCACAAGGTTAAAATCATTTACAATGCAACAAGGGGTTTCTTGGGACACTTGGAGAAGATGCTGTTACCATTTTTGGTCATTGACCACATCGAATGGAAATATGCTAATAACTAAAAATAATACAATTAGATTCCTTATTTTATGTTTTTCAAAATATCATGGTTGCTTTTCTGACAATGTACCCCCTCCCCCCCTAACAGTTTCAGATATAGCCTTTGGCCATATATATTAAGAACCTAAACATTGAAAGTTTTATTGTATAGTTACAAAATGTTATTATTAATTAAAGTAGCCTATTGTGTTTCTCTCTACTGTAATCTGCATTTTTTGGATCATTTCAAATAATATTTCTATCTGATAATTGGACATTAGGGCCAGGAAAAAGCAGGTTGTCATCAAATGGAGTGGGAGGATTTTCTAAGGAAAGATTTAAGAGAAATGGGAACTTCTTGGGAGGGTGTAAAGAGGGAGGCTTTAAACAGATTGGGATGGAAGAAGAGTGTGTGTAGCAATGTTGGTCTCATAGAGCTTGGTGCTGCAGTGAATTGTTAGTACTAGTAGTTGTAGTAATAATAATTGTATTGAAGTCTCTTTGCAAAAAGCTTTTTACCAGGTCAAGAAAACAAAAAAGCTAGTTAACAAAGAAGACATAATATTTAATGAGATGCAAAACAATGGGAAAATGTAGGCTGAGTTGTACAGGTGTTATGTTGAACTAGAGTTGAGTTGAACAGGGTTGAGTTATACACACACCTACTCAGTCCACCCTTTCATTCTCTTTCCAAATATAGCAACTGCTTCCTTTGCAAATTCTATTTTGAGCCCTTGAAGTGACCCTTAGACCTTGTTTCTTACTAGAAAACAGTTACCAGAAATTCTGAAAACTATCTTGAAACAATTATAAAAAATTACTTTTATTATTCCTAAAAGTGTATTGCTTCACTTTAACCAGCCTCCTCCCCTACTTTGAGGAATAAATGCAGTGTCTACTCTATATGCTCAAACTATATTTTCAACAGTGAAGATCTTATCTTCCTTATTATTTTACATTAATTGCTAATTAATAGCAGGAATAAAAGGGATGCATTAACCTATTCTAGAAAATCGTGTAAATATTTATAGTGGAATGTATAATTATCCACCAGTAAAGAGGTTTAGGGCTAAGTGAAGGAATGCACTTTTATTACTGACATTTATAAGAATCTATCACTGTTTTATAGTAGTTTTCAGAATGTTTGGTATTTTTCTACTGGCAAATAGGAATGAACCAGGCGTCACTTTGAGGGTCCTTTTGATGGTTCAATATAGTAGTTCTACAGAAAGCAATTAGTATATTTGGGAAGGGTATAGAAAGAAGTATTTAGTTGTGTACTCGGGTTGACAGATTCTACCTAGCTAGGTAATGAAAAAACCAAAAATTTACAAATAATGTTTTAGGCTAAGAAATTGTTGTAAGGAAATCCAAGGACTGATCTTAGTACTGAGTCTGTTTTTATTTTATAAGGAATTTAAAGCTTATTTTGCTCTGATCAGTTAAGAAAGAAATTTGGAGTGTAATCTTGTTATAAAGAATACTCCTTTATCTATTGTCTAAAATAATAGAGGGTGATGGAATTAGATTTCTTATTCATCACTTCCAAAATACAGTAGCCTGGCTGAAACCATAACGTTTATATCCCAGTCTCCCCCCCCCCCCCTAATGTGTAGATATAGCCCTAGACTGTATACAAAAGTTGGTACATTTTTCAAAAATGGCAGTTTGGCTAAACAAAAGAAATGGTGAATTTACATGTTTTTGTTTTTATTACTTAGCCTGCAATACCTAAGAAGACGATGAATACAGCATTCAATATGTCTTTCAGCACTAGTTCGAAGTATATGCCATTACTTGCTGCCTTTTTCAAATTTGCCCTAGCCTCCTGAGTACACCATATTGGGATATTAATTAAAAAAAAAACTTTCCGAAAAATAAGTGTTTCAAAGAAAAGTAAAGGCCATTTTAAACTTAAGCTCAGCAGATACAAATACCTTTTAAAATTCAAACTCAAAACGACCAGAAATTAATTTTAAAGAATAAATGAAACCCAAAACGAACAGAAATTAAATAAACAATCAAAGCAAAAACATACAACAAGTAATAATACAAATGAATAAATAGATCTTAAAGCGAGTAATGCTTAAATTGAATATGAAAATCAAGCTTAAAACGAAAAAAAACATTGTCCTATTGAAGTATAAATGAAATTTAAAACGAACAGAAATTAAATAAACAATCAATGCAAACAAATATGCAATAGATACTAATGTAAATTAATAAATAAGTCTTAAAACGAGTAAAACTTAAATTGAATATGCAAATCAAGCATGAAACGAACAAAAATCACTACAAACAAGAGCTTAGGTATGACCACCTTCTTTGCTGAAAATCAATTTTATGACAAATATTTTCTTTTGTACTTAATATTGAAAATAAACATTAAAATTATAGTAACATTATGAACTGATGAGCTTTCAGCAATTAATATCATTATACATCAAATATTCAGTTTAATTTATTAGCTCTTTTTAAAGTTGTTAAAGACGAGTATAGTTTCACTACAAACAAATGTTTGGATACTGCCTCCTTTCCTAACTGTAAATAAAAACCAAAACCCTTCTGCGTCATTGTCGCTTAACTAAAAACGAATGATATTACAAATATTTTCTTTTCCAGTTCTTGCAGCATTGAAAATAAAAATATAATTGCAGTGAAATAAATTCTTGAACTGATGGATTTTTCAACTATTAATATCATTATACATCAAATATTTAATTTGATGTTGTTTATACTTTCCATGACTGTTAAAGACACATATAGTTTTCAGTAAAGCGCCAATGACGCAGTAGGTTTTAGACTTTTACAGTGAGAGAAGGAGGTCATACCCAAACTCTTGTTTATAGTGAATTTTGTTTGTTTCAAGCTTGATTTGTATATTCAATTTAAGTTTCACTCGATTTAAGATTTATTTATTAATTTACATTAATATCTATTACATGTTTGTTTGCTTTGATTGTTTATTTAATTTCTGTTCGTTTTAAGTTTAATTTTTACTTAAATAGAAACATATTTGTTTTCGTTTTAAGCTTGATTTTCATATTCAATCTAAGCATTACTCGCTTTAAGATCTATTTATTCATTTGTATTATTACTTGTTGTATGTTTTTGCTATGATTGTTTATTTAATTTCTGTTCGTTTTGGGCTTCATTTATTCTTTAAAAGCAATTTCTGGTCGTTTTGAGTTTGAATTTTAAAAGGTATTTGTATCTGCTGAGCTTAAGTTTAAAATGGCCTTTACTTTTCTTTGAAAAACTTATTTTTTGGAAAGTTTCGTTTCATTAATTTTTTTCGTTTTTGATTGCAAAAAATTTCAAGTTTTTAAAAATTCCTTAGTTCAAAATCAAACTTAAAAAAAAAATCAAATATTCATCAGAGTATTAAAACTGGTATCAAAGTAACAATATCAAAGTGAAAAAATGGGTTTGTGTCCACCTCGGAGTTTTTATTATCTGATGTTTGAACTATTTTTAACAAAATTGCTATCTCAAAATTTTTATCAGATGGGGGAAAAGGGCGTGTGGGGACTAATTAAGCTTTGGTCTCTTTTGACTCTTTAAAAGTGGACTAGAACTTTCTATTTTCAATCAAATGAGCCCTCTCTGAAGTTTATACAAGAGTCCCTTCTATAAGAACCATATATATCCCCAGAGTATAACTTACAACGCCTGTCTCTGGGCTCTGGGGGGTTTTGTCAACCCTGGAGTTTTAATATCTGATGGTTGAACTATTTTTAACAAAATGGTCACCTCAAATTTTTATCGGATGGGTTTATCCATCCGTCTGAAACGAAATAAGGATTGGCGTGAATATTTTTCATTGACTACTTTTTCAATATTTTCTGAATAGATTGGCATAGGTTAATGCTCTACATTTGTATTGATTCATTGATTTTAAATAACTAATTTTTTCAAATGGTTAATTAGTTATGAAACAAATTATATTACACATATTATGTTTGTACAACATGTGTCGACCCCAGAATTTTTGTTATCTGACCCTTGATTTTTTTTTTTAACAAAATGGCTTCCTCAAAATTTTATCTGATGTATTTGGGAGAAAAAGGGCGTGAGGGAGGGGCTAGTTGCCCTTCGATCACTTTTGACTCTTAAAAACTGAACTAGAACTTCCAATTTCCAATCAAATGAGCCCTCTCTGAAGTTTATACGAGAATCCCTTCCTGCCTCTGGGCCCTGGGGGGTTTTGTCGACACCAGAGTTTTGTTATTTAACCTTTCAACGATTTTTAACCAAATGATATTTTTAACCCTTGCATATAAAGCACCTCTGGGGGGAAAATAATAAAAAAATATTGAAGTTATATAAGATTTATTCATTCATTTATGTTTGCACCAGTTATCTTTATGTTTGTAAGATAGTTAATTTTAATTTCTGTTCATTCGGGGTTTCGTTTATTCTTTAACAGTAATTTCTGGTCTTTTTGAGTTTTAACTATAATAGGAATTAATTTCTGTTGGTAATGAGTTCAATATGGATCTTTACTTTTCTTAGAAAACTTATTTTTATGCAAGTTTTTTTTAATTAATAATAATAAAACATTGAAGCCTTATGGCCTTTGCTATAGACAACTTAATTACATGCCTCTGATAAATCAAACGTGATTTTTTCACACAAAAATGAATGGATCAAAAAATAGCTTCAAAAGACAGTAGTTAGGCTATTTCATTTGTTGATGCAGGAACAGCAGAATCGTTTTGATTAGACCATTTTTCAGATTTTTTTTGCCACAATGATTTAGCATTTATCGCAAAGTATGTATTTTAACCTTATTTTAAGTATGGCTGTAATTTTAAGTATTTTTAAGTATTTTTTTTCCCCAGAGGCACTTCATATGGATGGGGTCGTCGTAGAAACTTCAGACTCATTCGATTGGAAATTCAAAGGGCTAGTGCTCTTTTTAATAGTCGAAAGTGATTGGAGAGCAACTACCCCCTCTCCTGTCCACTTTTTCCCCAAACACATCCAATCAAAATTTTGAGATATCCCTTTTATTAAACATAGTTTTAAGTTCTGGAAATTAGGTCTTTGAGGATGACAACTCCCCCACAGCCCTCAGGGCAAGGGTTGTAAGTTATGCCCTGGGGACATATAAGGTTTTGCATAGACAACGTTGTCATAGAAACTTCAGAAAGGGCTCATTCGATTGGAAATTTAAATGGCTAGTTCCCTTTTTAGTAGTCGAAAGTGATTCTAAGGCAACTGACACATGGGTCTATTCTGTCCAATTACTCCCAGAAATTCTCTCAAACTGAAAATGCTAAAATATTCGTACTTAAAATTACAGGCTTCCGCAGTGAGGCGATAGCCAAACTCGTGTTTGTAGTTATTTTTATTCGATTCAAACTTGATTTGCATATTCAATTTAAGTTTCACTCGTTTTAAGATTTATTTATTCATTTACATTAATATATATATTGTATGTTTGTTTGCATTGATTGTTTATTTAATTTCTGTTCGTTTTAAGTTTCATTTATACTTTAATAGCAAAATATTTGTTTTTGTTTTAAGCTTGATTTTCATATTCAATCTAAGCATTACTCGCTTTAAGATCTATTTAATCACTTATATTATTACTTGTTGTATGTTTTTTGCTATGATTGTTTATTTAATTTCTGTTCGTTTTGGGTTTCATTTATTCTTTAATAGTAATTTCTGGTCGTTTTGAGTTTGAATTTTAACAGGTGGGTATTTGTATCTCCTGAGGTTAAGTTTAAAATGGCCTTTACTTTTCTTTGAAAAACTGATTTTTTGGAAAGTTTTTAAAAATTAATTTTTGTTCGTTTTTGGTTGCAAAAAGTTTCAAGTTTTTATGGCATGGGGGGGGGGGGGCAACTTACTGTCCGATTATTCTTGACTTTAAAAAACAGATCTAGAACTTTCAATTTAAATCGAATGAGGCTTTTTTCAAAGTCTATACGATTACCTCTTTGATAAAAACCTTATATATGAACAATAGACAGCTTGCATAACTTGTGGACAGCAATTGACAACAATGAATGAATGGCTCCAATAAGGGGGTTTAGACCATTTCACTTGCTGACACAAAGGCATCACGACTGTTTGGAATTGACCTTAATAGGATTTTGTGTGCCAAAGCAATTTTGCATCTATCACAGAGTATGTATTTTAACCTTATAATTGAATAATTATAATAGATTTCCTATGTGTTCTTCCCATACAAACCCCCTTCCCATAAGTTATAAACCCCACTTAATAAGTTATGCCCCAGGGCATAACTTAAAACGCCTACCCCCGGGCCCTGGTGGGCTGTGTCGACACCGGAGTTTTTTGTTTTCAGAACTTCGAACTATTTTAACAAAATGTCTATCTCAATATTTTTATCTGATGCATTTAGGGCTTGGAGGAGGGGGGGGGCTAGTTACCCTCCAATCTCTTGACTCTTAAAAAGTGAACAAGAACTTTCAATTTTCAGTCAAATGAGCCCTCTCTAAAGTTTATGCGAGCATCCCTTCCATAAGAAATAACGGGAAGGATTCGGAGAATCCTTAAATTACAACCCTTGCCCTGAGGGCTGTGGGTAGTTGTCATCCTCAAAGACCTAATTTCCAGAACTTAAAACTACGTTTAATAAAATGGCCGTCTCAAAATTTTGATTGGATGTGTTTGGGGAAAAGGTGGGCGTGAGAGGGGGGTTAGTTGCCATCAAATCACTTTCGACTATTAAAAAGGGCACTAGCCCTTTGAATTTCCAATCGAATGAGCCTTTTTTAAGTTTCTACGACAACGCCTTCTATAAAAACCTTATATGCCCCCAGTGTATAACTTAAAACCCTTGCCTTGAGGGTTGTGGGGGAGTGTCCCCTCCCCTGGATCTGCCACTGCCTTACACTCTCTGTTTCTTTCCTTGTTAGGGAGGAGAGCAGATGCCTAATAGGTGTGTGTTAATACCAAAACATTTTAACTCTCATCGGACCTTCAGGTATAAACAGAATTAGTTCAAAGGAAGGGGTGGGGAAAAAGGGCGTGTGGGGGGGGGTTGCCCTTCGATCAATTTTGACTCTTTAGAGCTGGAATAAAACTTCCAATTTCCAATCAAATGAGCCCTCTCTGAAGTTTATACGAGAATCCCCTCCTGCCCCCGGGCCCTGGGGGGGGGGTTTGTCGATGCCGGAGTTTTGTTACTTAACCTTTCAACTATTTTTAACAAAATGGTATTTTTATCCCTTGCATATAAAGCAGCTCTGGGGGGAAAGTAATAAAAAACATTGAAGCTATATAAGATTTATTCATTTATTTATGTTTGCACCAGTTATCTTTACGTTTGTAAGATAGTTAATTTTAATTTCTGTTCGTTCGGGGCTTTGTTTATTCTTTAACAGTAATTTCTGGTCTTTTTGAGTTTTAACTATAATAGGAATTAATTTATGCTGGTCCTGAGTTCAATATGGCTCTTTATTCTTCTTAGAAAACTTATTTTTATGTAAGGGTGTTTTTAAATTGATAATAATAAAACATTGAAGCCTTATGGCCTTTGCTATAGACAGCTTAATTTACATGCCTCTGAAAAATCAAACCTGATTTTTTCACGCAACAATGAATGGATCTTGCTAGGTTATTCCATTTGTTGATGCAGAAAGAACAGCATCGTTTTGATTAGACCATTTTTCGGATTTTTTTGTGCCACAATAATTTAGCATTTATCGCAAAGTATGTATTTTAACCTTGTTTTAAGTATGGCTGTAATTTTAAGTATTTTATAATAGATTTACTATAAATTCTTCCCATACAAAACTTTACCTTATTAAAGTCTTTGGAGTGGGGGCAGCGTAGTTGGCATAAAGAAGAAAACTTTAGCGTAGACAGTAGGAGAGGGGGAGGGTGAGGTTGGAGACTCATCCAATACGGGGCGGAACTTCACTTATCTCCTCTGTTCCCGATTTAGGAGATTAGAGAGACTCTTTAGGCTGTAGAATGTTGGACCGTTTGAGTTGTGGAAGACGTCAAATACTCAAAAATACTTTATATTTTTAGTTATTGCAGGATTGCTTTCATAGATTGTGGAATGGTGAGCCCCCTGGCCCATGATTTGGATGAGCCCCAACTCATAATATGCAATTTTGATTAATTGTTCCGCGTTACGTGCATATATTATTGTATATATGTTATTTTGAGTTATACTTTTATCGCATTGTGTTCCTTTTTAAGCCTTGAGATAAAAACTGAAACCTTAGCGTAAACAGTGGCGGGGGGGAAGTCTCCCCCCTCACATGCATAACTGAGCAGCCACAGAGAAAGTAATACAAATGAAAATAATCTGTCTTTTGAAAATGTCTTTTTTTCAAAAGACACGAAAATAATCGTCTAAAGGAACCTGAAGTGCTGAAACAATCAATGCAAACAAACATGCAATAGATACTAATGTAAATTAATAAATAAGTCTTAAAACGAGTAAAACTTAAATTGAATATGCAAAT
>JAQQPU010010267.1:4329-20508 GCA_029168905.1 Artemia sp. Kazakhstan ARC1039 | reverse complement strand
AAAAAAAGTTGAAAAATTTCTATGTTAAAAAATATAAAAAAAATAAAAAATAAAAGTAAAAAAAAATCAAAGAAATTAAAATAAAAAAAGTATAGAAAAATGGGAGGATGGGGCCAAAAAGTTAGAGGCGGGGTATTGGGGCCCTTGGAGGTTGGGGTATGGGCGACTAATGGCTGCCGTATCATTGCCTAAAATGTATACAGCTTTATTAATATCGATTTTATGTATATTACTGATACTATGCAATATTTTATATTAACTACACTCCTCACTTGGTACTTGTGTATTATACCGACCACGCTTATGCATTTAAAATTCCCGCGTTATATATATTCTGAAATTTAAATAATTATTCTTAAGAAATCCCTCCAAAATAAAAAAATAATATGTATCTCTTAATGGAGTTACCATTCCCTCAGATTTATCCCATAGTTGATAAACAATTAATATTTCAACCCTTTCTCTATTTAAATAATTATTCTTTGTGATATCCTTGTGCAGGCAATGACTATGTGATATGTCCTGGCAAGAATTCTGTAACAAATTCCAGAAGAGACAATTTGATGTTCGCCGAGCGTCACAGATTATTTTTAGATCTAGTTCTCTTGTACGAGTAACTGTAATCTCACAATTGAATTCTAACACACTCTCTTTAAAGTAGGTTAATTCCTTCTCTTGGTGTTCTTGCTCGATTCGAATTGTCTCCCAAATATGGACTTCCCTTTGTATGTAAACCCATTATTCTATTCATCCCTTCCATAAGAACCATATAATATTCCCCCAGGGCATAATTTACAACGCCATTCCACAGACCCTGAGTGGTTGTGTCAACCCTGGATTTTTTTTTATCTAAGCTTTGAACTATTTGTAAAAAAATTGCTATCTCAAATTTTTTATTGGATTCATTGGGGGAAAAGGGGCGGGGGGGGGGGCTAGTTGCCCTCCGATCACTTTTCACTCCTTAAAAAGGGCTCTAAACCTTCCGATTTCCAATCGAATCAGCCCCGCCCCTTCCGAAGTTTATACGACCACCCAAAAAATCATAATTAATCAGAGGCAACGCTATAGCGTAGCCTATAGTAAAGGCCATATGGTTCCAATATTTTATTATTTATTTATTTATTCATTATTTTTTTTCCAGAGGCACTTCATATGGAAGGGTTCGTCGTAAAACTTCAAAGGGTGCTCTTTCGGTTGGAAATCAAGAGTTCTAGTGCCCTTTTTAAGTGACAAAAGTGATTGGAAAGTAACGAACACCTCTTCCACGCCCACCATTTCCCCTAACACATCCAATCAAAATTTTGACATAGTCATTTTTTTCTACTTAGTTGATTTTCAGATATAAATTATATTTTGAGGAGGACATTCCCCCACAGCCCTGAGAGCAAGGGTTGTAAGTTATGCCCTGGGGGCATGTAAGCTTTTTATAGAAAACTTTATCGTAGAAACTTCAAAAAGGACTCATCCGATTGAAAATTCAAATGGCTAGTGCCCTTTTTTTAAAGTCAAAGGTGATTGGAAGGAAACTAACACCCCTTCCACACCCGCCATTTCCTCAAACACATCCAATCAAAATTTTGAGGCAGCCATTTTGTCCAACCTAGTTGAAAGTTTTGGAAATTATATATTTGAGCATGACATCCCCCCCAAAGGTCTTCAGGACAAGGGTTATAAATTGTGCCCTAGGGGCATATATGGTTCTTACGGAAGGAATGGTCGTATAAATTTCAGAGAGGGCTCATTTGATTGGAAGTTGAAAGTTTTAGTTCATTTTTTAATATTCAAAAGATATTGGAGGGTAACCAGCCCCCCCCCACCCACGCCTTTTTTTTCTAAATGTATCTTATAAAAGTTTGAGATATCTATTTTGTTAAAAATAGTTCAAAGGTCATATAACAAAAATTCCGGTGTTGACACAACTCCCCAGGGCAAGGGGACAGGCGTTGTAAGTTATGCCCTTGGGGCATATATGGTTCTTCTGGGAGGGATGCTCATATAAACTTCAAAGAGGGCTCATTTGATTGGAAATTGAAAGTTATAGTTCACTTCTTAAGATTCAAAAGAGATTAGAGGGCGTCTATCCCCCCTCCCCCTCCACGCTCTTTTTTCTCAAACCCTTCTAATAAGAACTTTGAGATAATTATTTTTTTTAAATAGCTCAAAGACCATATAACGAAGGCTCTGGGGTCAACAGAGCCCCCCCCAGGGCCTGAAGGCAGGCGCAGTAAGTTATGCCATGGTGGAATATATGACTCTTATGGAAGGGATGCTCGTAAAACGTCAGAGAGGGCCAATTTTATTGGAAACTGAAAGGTCTAGTTCAGTTTTTGAAGTGTCAAACGAGGTTGAAGGGCAACTAGCCTCCCCCCCTCCTACGCCTACTTTTCCCGAATGCATCCAATAAAAATTTTGAGATAACCAGTAAGTTAAAAATTGTTCAAAAGTCAGATAACAAATACTCATTTGTCGACAATACCCCCCAGGGCCAGGGGGCAGACGTTGTAAGCTGTGCCCTGGGGCATATATGGTTCTTATGAAAGGGATACTCGTATAAACTTCAGAGAGGACTCATTTGATTGGAAATTGAAAGTTCGATTTCACTTTTTAGTAGTTAAAAGAGATTCGAGGGCAACTAGCCTCTCCCCCCCCCTCACTTCTTCTTTTACTAAACCCTTCTGATGAAAATTTTTAGATAGAAATTTCGTTAAAAAAGATAGTTCAAAGGTCGGATAAGAAAAACTCCAGTGTAAATACAACCCCCCAGGGCCCAGGAGAAGGCGTTCTAAGTTATGTCCTAAGGGCATGTATGGTTCTTATGAAAGGGATGCTCGTATAAACTTCATAGAGGGCTCATTTGATTAGAAATTGAAAGTTCTAGTTCAGCTTTTAAGCGTCAAGATATTTAAGGGCAACTAGACCCCCCCCTAGCCCTTTTTCCCTAAACCCATCCTCTAAGAATTTTGAGATAGCCAGCTTTTTTTAAAAATTTTCTAAAATTAGATAACAAAATTTCCAGTGTCAACACAACCCTCCAGGACCCAGGGGGTAGGTGTTGTAAGTGTTGTCCTGGGGACGTTTACGGTTCTTATGAAAGTTATGCTCGTATAAACTTCAGAGAGGGCTCATTTGATTGGAAATTGAAAGTTTTAGTTCACTTTTTAAGAGTCGAAATATATCCGAGGGCAACTAGCTCCGTCCTCCCCCACGCACACCCTTTTTCCCCCATGCCTATCTGATAAAATTTTTAAAATAGCCATTTCATAAAAATAATTCAAGGGTCAGACAAGAAAAACTCGTGCGTCGACGCAACCTCCCATGGCCCGGAGGCAGGCGTTGAAAGTAATGCTCTGGGGGCATTTACCGTTTTAATGGAAGGGATGCTTGTATAAACTTCAGAGGGGGTTCATTTGATTGGAAATTGAAAGTTCTCATTCACTTTTTAAGAGTCAAAGGAGATTGGAGTGCAACCAGCCCCCCCCCCTCATCGACACCCTAAATGTATCAGATACAAATTTTGAGATAAATATTTTATAAAAAATAGTTCAAATATCAGATAAAAAAAACTTGTGTCAAAACAGCCCCCCAGGGCCCGAGGGCAGGCGTTTTAAGTTATTCCCTGTGGGCATATATGGTTGTTATGGAAGGGATGCTCGTATAAACTTCATAGAGGGCTCATTTGATTGGAAATTGAAAGTTGTAATTCACTTTTTAAGATTAAAAAGTGATCGGAGGGCAGCTAGCCTCCCCCCACACTCCATTTATTTTTTCCCAAGAAGCACTTCATATAGAATGGGTCGTCGTATAAACTTCAAAGGGGGCTCATTTCAAAGGGGGCAAACTTTTTTCACTTTGATATTGTTAATTTGATACCTGTTTTGATACTTTGATGAAAATTTGATTTTTTTTTAAGTTTGATTTTGAAATAAGGAATTTTCAAAAACTTGAAACTTTTTGCAATAAAAAACGAACATAAATTAATTTAAAAAAAACTTTCCGAAAAAGAATTTTTTTCAAAGAAAAGTAAAGGCCATTCTAAACTTAAGCTCAGCATATACAAATACCTGTTAAAATTCAAACTAAAAAAATCCAGAAATTCCAATTAAAGAATAATCGAAACCAAAAACGAACAGAAATTAAATCAACAATCATAGGAAAAAACATACAACAAGTAATAATATAAATGAATAAATAGATCTTAAAGCAATTTATGCTTAGAATCAATATGAAAACCAAGCTCAAAACAAAAAAAAAATTTGCTATTGAAGTATAAAGGAATTTTTTTTAATTAATCATAGGCAGCGCGCTAGCGCTGCCTAAGTAAAGAACGATGTGGGCACAATGTTGTTTTTTTCCCTCTTCTTCAATCAGGCACTTCGTATAGAAGGGCTTGTCGTAGAAACTTTGAAAAGGGCTAATTCGATTGGTAGTTAGAGTGGCTAGTGCCCTTTTTAATAGTCGAAAGTGATTGGAAGGCAACTAGCCCCCCCCCACCCATCATTCCCCCAAACACATCTAATCAAAATTTTGAGATAGCCATTTTGTTCAGCGTAGTTGATTTCAAGATAGAAAATATGTTTTTGAGGAGGACACTCCCCCACAACTCTCAGGGCAAGGGTTTTAAGTTATGCCCTGGGGGCATATACGGTTTTTATAGAAGGTATTGTCGAAGAAACTTCAAAACAGGCTCATCTGATTGGAAATTTGAAGGGCTAGTACCCTTTTTAATAGTCGAAAATTTTTGGAGGGTAACTAGCCCCCCCCCAAGCCCATCATTTCCCCAAACACATTCAGTCCAAATTTTGAGATATCCATTTTGTTCAGCGTAGTTGATTTCCAGATAGAAAATATGTTTCTGAGGAGGACACTCCCCCACAGCCCTCAGGGCAAGGGTTTTAAGTTATGCCCTGGGGTATATAAGGTTTTTAAAGAAGCTGTTGTCGTAGAAACTTCAAAAAAAGCTCATTCGATTGGAAATTCAAAGGGCTAGTACCCTTTTTACCACATTAAAGTGATTGGAGGGCAATAGTTGCCGCCCCCCTCCCACGGCCATCATTTTCCCAAAAACATCCAATAAAAATTTTGAGATAGCCATTTTGTTCAGAGTAGTTGATTTCCAGATAGAAAATATATTTTTGAGGAGGACAGTCCCCAACAACCCTAAGGGCAAGGATTATAAGTTATACCCTGGGGACATATAAGGTTTTTATTGAAATCTTTGACGTAGAAACTTGAAAAAGGGCTCATTCGATTTGAAATCCAAAGGGATAGTACCCTTTTTAATAGTCGAAAGTGATTTGAGGGCAACTAGCCCCCCTCTCAAGCCCACCTTGTCCCCAAACACATCCAATAAAAATGTTTAGATAGTCATTTTATTCAACTTAGTTGAAAGTTTTGGAAATTAGGTCCTTAAGGATGACAGCCCCTCCCCCCAGAGCCTTCAGGGCAAGGGTTGTAAGTTATGCCTTGGGGCATATAAAGTTTTTATTGAAAGTGTTGTCGTAGAAACTTCAAAAGGGCTCATTCAATTGGAAATTGAAAGGGCTAGTGTCTTTTTTAATAGTTGAAAGTGATTGGATAGCGACTAATGCCCCTCTCACACCCACCATTTTCTAAAACACATCCAATCAAAATTTTGAGATAACCATTTTGTTCCATGTAGTTGAATGTTCTGAAAATTAGGTCTTTTAGGATGATAACCCCTTCAGAGCCCTCAGTGCAAAGGTTGTAAGTTATGCCCTGGGTGCATATAAGGTTTATATAGAAAGTTGTTGCATAAATCATAGGCAGCACGATCGCGCTGCCTAAGTAAGGAGCGGGGACACTCGAGAACGAGAAAAGAAACGGAGACTAAATAAAGAGGAGGACACTCCCCCACAACCCTTAGGGCAACGGTTTTAAGTTATGCCCTGGGGAAATATAAGAACGATGTTGGCACAATGTATTATTTATTGATTTATTCCTTTAGAGCAGGGCACTTCGTGTCGAAAAAGTTGTCGTAGAAACTTCAAAAAGCACTCATTCAATTGGAAATTGGAGTGGCTTGTGCCCTTTTCAATAGTCAAAAGTGATTGGAAGGGGACTAACACCCCTCTCACGCCCACCATTTCCCCAAACTCATCGTATCAAAATTTTGAGATAGCCATGTTGTTTAACGTAGTTGAAAGTTCTGGAAATTCGGTCTTAGAGTATGACAACCACCCTAACAGACCTTAGGGTAAGGTTTGTAATTTATGCCCTGGGGGCATATAAGGTATTTATAGAAAGCGTTGCCGTTTCCAAAAGGGCTCATTCGATTGGAAATCGAAAGGTCTATTGCCTTTTTTATAGTCGAAAGTGATTGGAAGGCTTGACATTTTTCTAATAAAGATCAAAGTGGGTCTAATGTATTATTTTTTGTTGTTGTTGTTGTTTAGACCAGGGTACTTCGTATCGAAGGAGTTGTCGTGGGAACTTCGAAAAGGGCTCATTCGATTGAAAATAGAAAGGGCTGATGCCCTTTTTAATAGTCGAAAGTGATTTGAGGGCAACTAATCCCCCTTCCACTCCCACCCTCCCACGCCAACCCTCCTATTCCTGCTCTTAAAAGTTAACCAAATCAAAATAGCGTAAGTGTATCCAAGCTATCAAAGAAAGTAAACAGAATTTTTTGCGAATGGTATCAAGTTTTCCATTTCAGGTCAACTAGAGGAGGTATGAAACTAAACTAAAAAGTACTATTTGTGTCCAGATTTTGAAAAGGGTGTGTGTTGTTAAAAATTGCTGAAAATTTTTCTCCAGCATACAAATAGCAGGCCAAACTATAAAGTCTTAAAAAAGCGAAAAGATTTAAAGTATTATTTTCTTCTACCCTGAAAAGACTATGCCAATATAAAACGAACAGAAATTAATTTAAAAAACTTTTTCCACAAAATAGGTTTTTCAAAGAAAAGTAAAGAACTCCATTAAACAAAAATTAGCAAAAATAAAATCAAATAATCTACCAAGCGTGAAACTACCACAAATCAGCATCGATAAATAAATGAAACCCAAAACAAACAGAAATTACAATAATTAACCGAGTCAAACAAAAAAACAACAACAGAAATTAACATAAGTAGGGCGCAAAACCCCTATGCCCCAATGGCAAGAACAAAATTTGCACTTTACTGAAAAAAATACAAATGAATGTGCATTGTCAGTTTAATATACACATACTGATATTTAGTAATCAAAATGTTAATATTGTTTGCTTTATTAAAGTTATGAAAGTAAAAACATTTATATTTTTCAGTAAAGCGCAAATTTTGTTCTGGCATTGGGAAGGCATAGGGGTTTTGCGCACAGCTTATGTTAATTTCTGCTCGTTTTCAGTTTGACTCGGTTAATTATTGTAATTTTTTTTTTGTTTTGGGTTTCATTTATTTATTGATGCTGATTTTCTGGTAGTTTCACGCTTGGTAGATTATTTGATTTTATTTTTGCTCATTTTTTGTTTAATAGAGTTCTTTACTTTTCTTTGAAAAGGTTATTTTGTGGAAAAATTTTTTAAAATTAATAATAATAAAACATTATAGCCCTATGGTCTTTACTATAGGGAACACTATAGCGGTATCCCTGATGAAAATCAAATAAGCCCTAATGTGCACACTGGAAATCCGGTTATTTCACTCTATACAACAGAGAATTTCAAGCTACGATAAATTAAAAGTGTTACCAAATTAAACGGAAAGAAAAATTACGCAACAATCCTAAAATGCTTTATTTTTATACTGTCGAAAGTGTCTTTAATCAGTCTTTTACTCTACCAAAATTCCTATATTGTTTTTTTTGTTTTCAGTAAAGCGCTGGTTTTCTATAATCCTACAAACACAGGGATATATAATCAGTTGGTTTATTAGTATTATTTTTTGACATATGTTAGATAGACTTTGCCCGTTTTTAGTTTAAATTTAATGTAGAAGCAACATTGCAATCATCTTCTTTTATTTTTCTTCAAGGGGGGGGGGCAGCCCTTCCATATACGGAACAATATCGGTTCGTTTTAAGATTTTATGTCGCTCCCTACTTTCAGTTGAAAAAACTTTTTTTATTTAATTTCTAATTGTTTTTCAAAGAATTCCGGGAAATCCATGCTACACAAAATGTATGCTACACAGAATGGTACAAAATACACGATTTTTGGAGGTGGACAAACTCGACAGTTAGGAAAAAGTAACTATTTTTCTAAAAAAGATTTTTGGACCATGATTATTGCAATGGTACTGTTTTATACTTGTAAGCTTTTAAGAAGGGTCGCCAAAAGTGCCGTTTTAGTGCTATATGTCACTTACGGATGGTAGAACTGGTAAAATGAACGTAGATATGAGCAAAAGTTTTCAAATGACGCTTTCAAGTACCAAAAGTGTCAGACCTAGTGCCATTTGGCACTTGCAGATGGTAACACTGGTAGCCTGCTAGTCCCCCCCCCCTTGAAAACTGCACAAAAAGCCATTTTTAGTGCCGTATGGCGCTTGCAGATGGTGAAATTTATGAGAAATAAGTAGATAAGAGAAATAGCTTTTAAATGAACCAGTAAATGTCTCTCTATGATGTTCCGGTAGTCTGCTAGCCCTGGAAATAGAAAAAAATGACACACATCAGTGCTACCGACGCAAAAAAAGGATTTTTCTTTCTGTTAAAGGTGGGGGACTGAAATTCCGTAGTTCAGGGTTTTCAACCATGCTGATTCCAAAGGTGCACTTTTATTTTGACCTCATGGCATTTTCTAGGGGTTTTAGGCCTTTTTTCGAAATTACCATAAATTTCTTTTAGCAAAAAACTTTCTTATAAGATAAACCGAAATAATAGGTACCATTTTTGAATCAGCATTGGATGGCAATATTTTCACTAGGCAATTTTTTTTCAAAACGTGCTTGTTAAATCTTGGTTACTATGGACTATGGTTCTTTCTTTGGTCAATATCTACCAAATCATATTATTGAGTTAGGACTAAAGTGAATAGACCATTCGATGCCTTTTTTTTATGCTGATTACGAATATAATAAGCATTTCTATCGGAACTGAATTTCAGCCCCCCCCCCACTATATATGCCAATTCAGGGTTAGGTTAGGTTGGGTTAGGCTAGGTTAGGTATAGCCTATATAGGGGGGGGGCTGAAATTCGTTTCCGATAGAAATGCTTATTATATTCGTAATCAGCATAAAAAAAACATGGAATGGTGTATTCACTTTATTCCTAACTCAATAATATGATTTGGTAGATATTGACCTTTTCTTTACTAGTGCTGCAACCATGATCTGTTTATACTACCTTTTCATGTATACTGAAGATTGCTATACAAGCGTAAATTTTGTGCAAGTTTTGAGCTTTCTCTTTCCATTTTGTTTTCATTTATTTATCTGAGTGCCAATTCTTCAATGCTGTTTTTTTTAACAGTGCATTTCCAACCCAGTCAAAATCTTTTTCAAGTGCCGCATATAAAATTCATTTCAGTTCCCTAAATACTTTAGTCACAAAACAATGAGTTTAAAAAATGTGCACACTCTTTCTTTAATTTTCTTCTTTTTAGGAAACTCTAATATTAGAAGGATCTACTTTATATCCAATATGGGAAGAAGCTCCAATTCCAATTAATATGAAATTTTGGATCTTCAACGTTCTCAACCGAGATGACGTCTTACAAGGAAAAAAACCAATATTGGAAGAGAGAGGTCCGTTTGCCTATAGGTAGTTCACTCATTGAAACTCAATGTATAATAGAATCACAAACTCGTGACAGCCTAGCCCTAGCCTAATCAGCTTTCTTGATGCAAATTAAGCTTTTCCGTTCAGATATCCTGAAAAAAAGGCCCAGTAAAGGCAGACCCTAAAATCAGGGTCAGCTAGCTAACACTAGCTAACACTAGCGTTGACTACTAGCTAATGCTGACTAGCTCAGAGTTAGCTTAAACGAGCATTGATCAGAGCCAGGGCAATAACTTTGCCGTAGTAAAGGGTACCATCTCCCAAGAATTATTTTCCCCTTACCACTTCCTATTTTTACGCCAAGATTTTTTTTATTTAGAACTTATGTTAGAAATGTAAGCTTAAAATTGATGGTCTAAGGATAGAGGGAGTCAACTCATCAGACAGTTCGTGGTGACAAACTGTAAGTAAGGAGCGACCCGACTCAATAGTAACTGAAACTCTAAAAAACAAAGTTTTCATACCAGTAGATATATCAAAAGAATTGAATTTTTATGCTCATTTCAAATATGTAAGTTTAATTAAGTTTAGTCTTACCCAACAAAGTTTGCGAGATGGTCAACACCTCGCTCGTTACACTAAAGTTTGAATTCTGTCCTAATTTTTTAAGAACAACTCCCAAAACACTATTTGCTTAATTAGAACAATAAGAACCCTTTTTCATACCAATATGATTCAAGCGCACAAAGGTGATCGGTGCTAAAGCTTGGTGCCAATGCAAGATAAATTCTGAAGTGGTACAAAAATGAGCTAACTTCAGGCAAGGGAATAAGCCAAATCAATAATGAGGTAAGTCCTGACTCACTGTAGAATAGACCAAATCCTGTCTTGGGACCATAACGATCTGGATAAAAGTTTCAAAATCAATCCATGAAAAAAAAAATCAAGTTTTCAAAATTTTTGAATGAAAATAGAATCAAAAGAAAATATGATAGCAAAAAAAAAAAATGTCTTTTTAAAATGGAAAAGCGAAATTGAAAGTCACAAATGCATTGACCCTTAATTTTCAGTTCCTTTCTTTTATAGTTTATTCGATTTTTTTTTATCAGAGGCTTCACAGTTCCAACCCAAATAATGAAATGCCACTAGTCCTGGTAATTATATCATTTTCTACTTATGATGCCTTTGTTATACCCTCTTTCAAACATCTCGACAATAAGATTTTTTTAGATTACCTCTGCTGGAAGGGTTTGCTTTGCTTTAATGGGAAAACATGAAATAAGTTGGGAATGTAAAAATATCTCAAAATTATATTATGCTGATGATTTGACTGTCTTAAATGAAAAATTTTGCAAAGACAATGATTTTTTTGAAGTTTTAGGGGGTTGAGGGGGGGGGGGAATTCACAGTGCAGATCAAATTGTCCTCGAGTAATTTCTTTGGGGAAGAATTTTACATGGGAAGAACTTTCTATGGAAGAATTTTTTGTGGGGGAGACTGTCAATGGAGGGGGGAATTTTCCTGGGACTATTCGAAAAATGATCGGAAATAAAAAAAAAACAAGTTTCCTCAATACACCATTCCTTACGCTAGAGCTTAACCTTTTTTCCTAATTCTTTAAGAATGATTCCTGAAACACAAGGGCCGTGCAATTAGAATCAGAACCTTTTTTAAAAGTACTTTAAAAACTTTAGCGTCAAGATAGGGGTGTTTAGGAGGGGGCAGTCAGCCTCATATACACACAGGTTAATAGAATGTAAATAAGTTAGGATAAGTTGAAAATAATATTACCAAGAATGAACCAAACCAGAAGTATTAAAAAAATCTACCTAGAAAGTTTGTGTTTAGTGTTCTAGCCCAAATTTGTGACGCATGATGGCCTAGGTCAGCGTGCATTGTGAATCCTATAAATGACTTCTCGTAACATTTCCTTAATATTTCTCTCTCCTTAATTTATTTTCTGCAGCTGAAAACGAGATGACATGTGTCTTAAACTACGCTACAAGTATCACATTAGGGAAAGGGATGACAATCCAACAATAAATGATAGGGTTCATATTTACATTGCCACTTCTTAGACGAAATAGGTACTATGGAAAGATAAGGGATGTGCCAATTTCGTCTGAGACGAAACAGGTAGGCTACATTGAAAAAATATGGGATTGGAGGTACATCTCTTATTAAATTTGGACAGGAATTTGGAACCAGTAATATAGGTAAAAGTGATGGGATACAGTTGAAATGCTTCCGTTGCTTCCGAGTCTGCTTACTCATTACTTTCTATCCAACAGTGTGCAGGCACTCAAATAAGTAAAACAGACGCACCTTTTCTTGATCAATGTGTAATCATATTTTCAAGGTATAGCAACTAAACAACTGCACATTTTCTCCATCTTTAAGCCATCTGTATACTCTTGGGTGTAGGTCAGATATTCCGCCAAAATTTTCAGGAAGATAAGGCTGATCAATACATTGGGGACTCTTTATCTTTCTGTGCAAATAAATTCTTAGACCACACTGGCTATACATGACAAAATCCTCGTTTTTTTCACCTTTTTTTATTTTATTTTTCATTTTGTTATTTTCTTTCCTCTCTGAGTTTCATTTATCTTTCTGTGACATTGACCTTATGGATAATCAGTTCACTAATTCCTCTGGAGGTCCTAGATGAATCGTCGTCTAATTTAACTGTCAAGTCCCCATCAATTTTTCCACCCCAGAAGCTAATTGAAAAAAAAAAACAAGTTTTTTCAGCTGAAAGCAAGGAGCAATATTAAAAATTATAACAAACAGAAAATTATTCCATATTTCAGGGGGGTTAGCCCCTCTTCAATACTTCACTTTTTACGGTAAAATTTAACTTTTTGTCCACATTTCTTAAGAACAACTCATAAAACATAAGGGTCATTTAACTGACATAAGAAGCTTTCTTAACAGTTCTGTAAAACTTAAGGGTGAAAAGTAAGGTGTTGAGGAGGGGGCAACCCCCTTCTTATGCAAAATAATTTCTGCTCGCCTTAAGTTGCACTGTTGCTCTTCACTTTCATTTGAATTTTTTTTTCCATTTAATGCGGACAGAGATTAAAATATTAGAAATAACAGTAGTCAAGCATTGACCACTGAGCCATTGAGGGAGTTTAACTTCAACGGCTTTTTCTTTAAACCCTAAGTGACGACCCTCCACAGAGGAATGGATCTTCCTATCTACCAATAATAGGTGGGTCCAATTTAACAGTTATTCTTGTGAGCTCAGTACTGGCAACTTTCCAACTAGTTGTCCTGTATCTACTTCATCAATTGTTGAATCCGTTCCCAAAAGTATTACATGGATTACTTTTCCTTCTTCAGAACAATATTTTATAAAATTCTTCCGACTAAACACGGCATATGTAGAATCACTGTTCCACTTCTCTACTCACACAGGATTGATGACTCTGTGACTGATCTGTTGAATAGCTCTGTCAATAATTCAGTGAAATTATCAGACAGGTTTTTCAAAATCAATCTGTGAATTCCGTCTGGGCCAGTTTCACCAATAATGAGATTTGAGACATTACCCTAACCTTTTGAAAGCTAAAATGGGGAAAGGGAACTGGATCCATTTTATGAGTGATTTAATAGGGTGCATTATTTGCTGACACCTCTCCTTTCAAAAAAATATTAACGAAGAGATAAAGTTTTCCATCACTCAAGGATTCCGTCCTGCTTCCAAACTGTACTTTGCCAGGGATGGGATGTCTTCTTTTCGTACCTGGAAAACCTGGGGTTTCTCCACACATCTCATACCGGGGTGTTATAGCCGAAATTATCCTCAACGAGTCTTCTCTCTCTCTTCTGGGACTCAGACTAGTATCTTTTTGAATTGTGCTGTTGCTGAATTAAAAACAATCTTATTCTCAATTGAGGGATTTAAAAAAAATTTGTTTTGGCCTTCTTCGTACCATGGTCAGCTCTCTGATATTTGCTGTTCCATCCTAGAGTTCTTTGATGTTAAGATTATTGCAAAGAGTGATAGCATTAGATAAAGGTTCAACACAATATTTACTTATCTCAACATCTGAATCTATGTGCACTGAATCTTGTATCCAAGAATTCCACAGGCTGTCTCTGAAGTTAAAATTTTTTTATTGGCTTATACCCGGATCTTACAGGGTTCATCTCCAGTGCTAAAGAGATAAATTCATAGTCAGAATTGAAGTCACATGGTTTCTGGATTTCTACACTATCTACAATATTTGCTGATGCAAAAGTAAGATCAACGGTTTTAGTCGGGCAATTAAGTCTTTTGAAGTCCCTCTAACCCTTAGAAAGATGTCTTAATTTTTAGCTCCATGTAGTCGATCAGTGTCTTTGCAATTGAATTTTCAGGTGGTACAGTGTCCAGCATTTTGTACTGTGGATGGTATCACACGTCCAAACGCACCAACAATCAGTTTGAATTGACTAAAAGAGAGGCTGTTTGTCTTTGGTGCACATATCACATAATCCACATATCACTACCAAGAAGCTTTATATTCACTTCACCAATATCCAATTCCTCCCGTGGGTTAGATTTGATTTTCTGTAAGTATCACCTGCCCGCCTCTCGTTGTTTCCAACTCTATCCCCATGGACTGTTAGGTATCCTTCAAAACCATTTACAACAATATCCTCTTTTAAACAATTTAAAGAAATATTCAGGTGCATATAGACATTAACATTTTGTTGTTCATTTCTTTAAGTTTAGTTAAATCCCCAAACGGTCAACTGAAATATTGTAAGAGAACCATGGTCTGATATACGGAAATACTGTGAATTGGCTAACCTTTGTCTCTTAAACTTAGCCATAGAAACTTCTAAGCTAGGTACTGGGTTCCTTTCCTTTCCGATTCCTTTCAACCTTGACAGGGCTAGTGGCTTCTCTGAAGAAATAGTTGTAGAAAAGCTTGGTTCTCCTGGATTAACGGTACTAATCGTGTTGTCCAGTCCAAAGGCGGCGGTTTTCAGATTATGAGGCAGTATATGTGAAAACAGTTAGCACAAGGAGGTTAGAACAAGGTTAAAATATGACATCTACTTTGAAACACCTCTTTACAAGACCTCTAAATTCCTCTTTACAAGACCTCAGCATTAGTCCTTATGGCAATATTTTCGGTGAATAAGCAAGCAATGAGTAAGAACCTTCTTCTCAATGAGTATTGGAAAATCCTCAGGGTTTGTAGCATACTTTCTGCTCCAGCCTGGGCACTAAAGAACCTGCTCTTCCTGATCTGTTTTGGATTAGAGGCATTCTCCAGGGTAATGCTGTCCACTGTATAGAAGACATCTTCTGCCTCTTCTGCAGTTTGAAGCCATGTAATCAGAACCTAGGCAAGTGATTTTCTTGAAGGATAAACTGTTTTACTGTATACATTGCCTACCAAACACAGATTTTTCTTGGGAAAGGACATCTTGCTGAAAACACAAACCTAGGGAATAGTCGATAGGCTTAGATTTTTGAAAGCTATTGTTTCTTGTTTGATTCCCTCATCATCTTGGACCTCTGAAGAATTCGTTCAAATCGGTAACTTTCTCAGCTAGTATGAATACAAAACTTTTTCTATTTCTGATTAATGTTAGATTTTATTTAGAGCTAAGCTTAAACTTTACCTTAGACCACTAACTGCTATATCTGTAATAGGAAGTATAGCGGTAACTACTGATTGATTCACAGCTATTATAATAGTTGAGGCAGCTGATCTGAGTCCGTCCAACATTGAGTCGTATTGTTTACAAAACCAATGGTTTCAAAGGCGTTCAAACAATTTTTTCACCGATAATTGTTTGACTCCTTAATGCCAACAACTTGGTGGTCTCATCAGGACCTACAATTTTTAAAGCTAAAATCCTCACACTAAAATTGAGTCAGGGGTAACAGGGCTGCTGTCTATTATGACAATTGGAGTAATTATCAACAATAATGATGTCAAAAATATACAAATAAAAGCAAAAAATTTAAATAATACAAAAAAAGCCTTAAAAAAGCCTCATTTCACTGAGACTATCTGTCTTGGCTTTACTCTAATTAGCCTTGGCTTGACTCTCAAGTCTTTTATCACTTCTACCAAGTCGATAATTCAAAAATTAACAGAGTCGATAGTCTTTACCTAGTTAAAACAGCGACAACTTATTAATAGAGCAAGCACTAGGATAAGTGTCAAAGCAGGGTAATTCTGGGTTGTTAAGAATTCTGTAGAGCTGATAGGAATTTGGTAATTACTGGAAGCAAGATTGAAGCCAACTTAGCAGCAACACTTGGTCATTACAAGCAAGTTATAAGTTAGCTATTGCACTGCAAAGACAAATGTTGAAGTGTCAGAGATCCCAGGTGGAGTTGACCTAGTAAGTTAATCAACAAACCGAGCCACAAAGCTGTACCAACTGGTGAAATATTTACTTATTTCACTCTCAATTCACTTTTTCCTTCTTTAATTGTCTAGGTACTATTTTTTTTGCCGGCGGTACCAAAAGCCATTTCAAGGTAATTGAAAAAAAAA
>JAQQPU010010266.1:0-30585 GCA_029168905.1 Artemia sp. Kazakhstan ARC1039 | reverse complement strand
AATATATACAAAAATAATTGCATAACAACGAAACAAGACGTGCTGGTTTGGGTTTATCACCAAAAAGACATTGAACTTTGAAATTGCGTCATTCCCCTGGCAAAGAGTGTAATGCTCCTGTAGAATAGGACTACTAGAAGAACCGGAAGGAACGTAAAGTCGTAGAAGTATAAGGCTATGTGAGAGGATACTCACTCTCTTTGAAAGGGTGTAATGCCCCTCTAGAATAGAATTACCAGAAAAACCGGAAGGAACATAAAGTCGTAGAAATAGTACCTTACATTCTACTATAATGTTGGGTTAAAAAAAAGGTTTCATACACAGCCTAGGGCTATTATGTAAAACCGATAGGAGGTGAGGGCTGGGATACAATGCTATGGCAGAGACCTTTGTATTTGCAAATAGTTTTGATTGGGGAATATTACTCATTCGTTATTAGAGCGTTTGGTTCAGAGGAGGTCATACGCACGACTATAGCTAGGACAATAGCTTTTGCCTCTCAAATACTTGGACTATCTGTCTTGGCTTTCCTCTGTCTACAATTAGCCATGTCTTGGTGCAACCTATGCAACCTACTGCAAAATACCTGATAACTTTAATTCAAATTTGAATTAAAGTTATCAAGTATTTTGCAGTAGGTTACATAGGTTGCATCAAGACATGGCTAATTGTGGACAGAGAAAAGCCAAGACAAATAGTCCAAGTATTTGATCCTGTGTCTAGTTTGGCGCAACAGGTGGGGAAAGTATTGAAAAACTTGAGAAACTTTGAAGACATTTTTCTCGGAATAATGAAAAGTGTATATACGCGCTTTTAACTTTGGATGGCTGTATGGTTCGGAAACGTAAGTTTGTTTTTGGTAACTGAATGACTGATCGCAAATAGTAAGGTGTACGATAAATGCAATCGAATCCCGCTTTCTAGAGCTATAATGAGAGAAAATTGAAAATGGCTAGGACTCGCTTTGCGGATGAAGGATGGCAGATTGCCAAAGAAAGTCCTTGTGGGCACTAAATTAAAGCATGATGTCCCTGAAGGGGGAAGAATTCGTAAGGAAAAATTGAAAAGAAATTAGAATTACTTGAGAGGTTATAAAGAGGGGAGTTTTAAATAGATTGGGATGGAGGAGGGGCATGCACTGTGGTAGGTGGCTTTTCGCTGCAGTGAGATTTAAGTATTAGTAGTACTATTTAAAAAGGGGAAAGCACTAAACAATATTTTGAACAAAGCAAATACAAATCGACTGATCAATAAAAAGAAAGAATATTATTAAAATCAATATATCAATATAGACAAAAAAACCTTCTCTCGGCCTTTAACATTAACAGGGTGTTTGACTCTTCCTGTCACTGATTATTTGGTTTGGAACAGGGATCAGCAGCGTGACTCGGTAAGCTCAGCCAGAGTCGAATCAGCTCTAAGTGGGAATCAGGAGAAATCTAAGGGAAAACACAAGAAGCCTTGGGCGATCTGCCCCCAACCAAGCATTGTACTCCAGGATGATGGCAGAGAATCAGACAGTCGGTACCTGCGCTACTTGGACCATTGGTCAGAATGCGTATCTGATTCTTGATGTGTGTTGTTCCCATGAACATCATTAGGTGGGCAATGTCTAACCGCAAACGAGAGCAAATTAAGCAAGGTATATAAACAAGAAAACTTGAAATATTGATATTTAAATGTCGCTGAAAACAAAAATCCTGGTTGCACTTGACCTCCTCCCCGTCCCAATTAGATTTTATGGTGGTACTCAAGATCCCCCTCCCTCACCTCTTCACCTTTATACTGGTAGCAAGGTGAAAATAATATTTTATGTTACACAGAAAAATTTTGCCAGTTCTAAGGGGAACGCTGCCCCCTCCCCTTCGCACGAATATTGTGGATGAGGAAGATTTTGTTTTTTATTTAATTTCTGATTTTTTTTTTAATAATGACAGAAAATCTGGCTCTCCCACCATGGAAAATTCCTCCCCCCCCCCCCCAAAAAAAAATCCTCCGGGGAGAGTTCTTTCCACATAAAATGCCCTCCCCCACTTCAACAGAGAAATTTACCCCAGACAATTCCATTCTAGCTGAATATTCCATCAATAATGTTTCTTGCGGACCATTTCGGCTGGAAAATTTTTCTCCGCTCCCTTTCATTTGAAAAATAATTTAATTTCCAATTGTTTTTTAAATCATGCAGGAGACCCCCTCCTCTTTGGAAAATTTTTCCCGTAAATATTCCCTCTCCCGACCCCTTTTAGAAATTTGCTCCTGCAGAAAGTTCCCTCTGAAAGATTTATCCCTTGAAAAACTCCCATATGGAGGATTTTTCTCATGGAAAATCCCCTACCCTACTGAAAGATGCTCTAGACAATTCAGCCTGGAAAAAATTTCCTTCGGACGATTCCCCTGTACATCTTCACCTGTAAAATTGAGCCAGCAATGAGAAAGTAAGACAAATAAAATGAAATTTTGTATAGACTTCTGGCAAATTTATCGAGTCTATAATTCCCCTGAAGAGCTTGCACCTCAGAAAATTCCCTCTTCAAGAAACATATCCCCGTGGAAAATCAAATCGGAGGAAATCCCCCCCCCCAGAAAAAAAGTTTCGGTACACTTACTAATAACAAATGCTATACGTTAACAAAGGGCAAATTTCATGCCTTACAGACCTTTCTTCGGGGGCTGTAAGGGATCATGTTATTCCTAGAGACATAGTTACTGGACTTTTTAACTGTGCTGAAAAAAATGATTATCTCAAATTTTTGAAATTTTGATAGGTCGACTTTGAGGGAAAATGGGGGTTGGGAGGGGGGCTATTTGCCCTCCAATCCTTTTGATTACATAAAAAAGGCACTAGAACTTTTATGAGCGTAAAGAGCGAGGCACTGAGGATGGGACAGCTCCCATCATATACGGTATAATTTCTGTTCATTTTAAATCGCTCCTTACTTTCAGTTAAAAAACTTGTTTTTTTTATTGAATAAAAAAGAAATGTTGACCTTAAGCGTAATCAAACTTCTTACCTAGGAAAAATCGAAGTTTTGTGTTGAGGAACCTTTAACGAACCCTTATTCTCGAACTATTGCAATATAAAAGTCAAACCTAAGCACAAAGAGGAGCAGCTCCCCTTCCCAGGTTAAATATTTGTATTACCTTGAATATAATTTTTCAACAGGCATGCTTTTTTTTGGAAGATCAGTGTTTTCTCAAATAAAAATAAAGAATAACACAAAAATGCAGTTAGTTAAAACAAAAAAAAAGTCAGATACCAGCTTTGTAGCCTAAATCTAAAGTTCTTCGGTGGAATTTAGATATAGGTAGGCTATAATAATATTGTATTAGCAAATAAAAAACAAAACAAACATTGTGCCTATGCCCAAACATACATCCTTTAAAGTATTGACAACAATTAAAAAAAAACTACAAGTTTAACCCCACAACAGTAACTATTAATTGACAGTTGGATCGTGCACAGGGTTGACATCTGATACTTTTTGGCTTCTGCGAGTTAGCCATCAGGCAACTCCAAAATGTCCAAACTCGACAAACTCTTTTAACAAGCAACAAAAATGTCTTATCCGTAGCACAGATCACGAATTGTCACAAATTTGGTCACAATGTGCAACCGAAAAAAAAAACAGGTCAAATTAGACTGAAGTATCATCGCAACAGCCAAAACGGTCTTGTCCTTTTTTGGTTATAAATCCCTAGTTAAACGGAATAGCAGTGGGAGGGTGCAAAAGGTAACAGTTCATCAAGTACTCTGGAAACGAAATCTAAAAATATTTAAAATTAGAATAGCAGATTTTATTTTGGAGCGGCTACTCTCGTCCCTTACTGACGTGATAATTTGTTAATATTCAGGTGACGCAACAAGAAAAATAATGTAACATAACTACAAGGTCAACAATAAAAACATTAAACTCAATACAGCATCAAAACTTAATGAGATACATAGAATTAAAATGGAATGTGTAAAACAGGTTAATTAGATATTTAAGTTGCAATGATTCTATATAAGTTATACAGTGCGTACCGAGCGGATGCCCAATTTTCGTCACTTGCTGTCCATTTCAAAGCACGTTTTGCTCTCCATGCACGGAATACTTCTTCCCCCATCGCGTAGTCAAAGTTCTGCCATGCCGCACCTCTTCGAACTACATGCGACAAATTGCCCCTATGCATGGCAGGGGATGGCCCCTATGCATGGTGTACATTTTTTTAAGAGTGGCCAGCCTCTCTTTACTTACAATAAAATGCAATGCAATAACAACAAAAAAAAATTTGACAAGCCTAGTATAAAAAACAACAACATCAAATTAGAAAGAAAGTACAAGACAACGAGACAATACAACTGAGGTTTTGAAATAGCTAGGAAAATCACACAAAAAAAAACATTAGGCCGAAGAATAGCAAACGGGTAGCTTATACTAAGCACAGATGCAGGAATTTAATTGGCAGAAAAGGAACATATCATCATCATATTTTGATTATATTTCAAGAATGATGTAATCAAACTAGAATTTATGGGAAATCATGGCTAAAACTGTGAAATTCCAGATTTTTTTGGAGAGGAAAGGTTGTACTTTAACCTGGACTCTAAGTGTCCTCTTAAAGCAAGCGCGGATCCAGAATTTTTTTTAGGGGGGGGCGCAAAATAGGTTGATCCGATAAACTTGCGTTAGGAGCAAGTTTAATTAACGCAAACTTGCATTAATTAAATAAATTCCACTACTTTAGTCTAAGTTAGGGGGCGCGCGCCCCCCTTCCCCCTGGATCCGACACTTTCTTCAAGTTCCAAACTTTCCCGAGGGTCAACGGGAATTTTGCATGTAGAAAATTCAGTAAACGAATCGAGCAACATCATATGACAAAATATGATGCTATGTATTTTTGTTGGATAATTTCTTATTGTGCTATGATGCTTCCATTTTCCTGGCTGTTTGAAAAATGTACTAGAATACTTTCAAAGGAAATGTCAAGCAATCCTTGAAAAACAAAACCCTAAGAATTATGAAATAAGGTTACGAAATCTTAACGAAGCCTGCTGTTCAATATCATGACTATTGACTCAGAATGGTTATTTGTTAATGAGACTCATAATTTAAAACCAAACTTTAAAGCTCACTTTATATTTATTAGAAGGGCTAGAGTTCATTCAATGCTCTCAGCCGAATAACATCATTTTCATGCGAGCCCGTTGAAATATAAGTGAATTATACACCTGTTGTGACTCAATAAACTAGATGCTATTAATAGGGCCGTTCTTTTACTCGTCTTTGTGCTAAGATCTTACATCTTTTGACAAAGAACGCTTAAAAGGGAAATCTTAGCACTAAGATCTTACATCTTATAGCGTTCTTTTGTAAACGTCTTTCATCATTTTGCTCTGATCAGCGGTTTAAGAACAAAGATGAGCATATCATCAAAGTTCTCTTATCATTGTTCCATATGGCGGAAAGACGTCCTTCACACTTTTTGCTAACATCGTTGAGCTGTAAGATCGTAGAACAAAGATGAGTTAAAAGAACGGAAATCTTTCCAGAAAGATGTGAGATCTTAGATGTAAGATCTTAGTGCAAAAGAAAGGGCCTAATGTGACTGTCTCCTCGTCTGGTGTTTGCTAATTTGGTGTTTACCCCAAGATAGTAGCTTAGCAGTAATTCTTGCAGATGATATGGCGGTGACAGTAAAAGCAAGAGTTAATTGTAAACTAAAGTAGGATATAAAGAGTAGATTCATTTCGTTACCTTGGGATTATTCTCGATGAGCTTTTATCCTTCCGTAAGGATTCTTATTATTTGAGGTTGAAACTTGCCCACAACTTAGGTTGTCTTCATAGATTGAAACATGTGTTTCCTTTTTCCATCCTTAAAATGTTATACCAATCTCTAGTTGAATCATATCTAAATTATTGCCCTGTAATCTTTCTCAACACATTTATGGTCCATCTTCAACCTCTTCAGATAATTCAAAATAAGACATTTAGAATTCTGGGTACTTTTGTTCATCGCCCAATGAGGATTCAAGATCTCTCGGAAACCCAAACGTTATATGGATTTCTCGATATACTTAATCTCAAACAACTGAAAGACCTGCATACAGCAGTGTGGCATTGTAATATCCAATCTTCAACAACTTTTTTCCATGATTTGGGTATTATTGAGACTCCCATTTCTTCTGCCCACTACGTCCGCTGTAAGAAGTATCACCTTCCTCCAATTAAATCAGAAAAAGCTAGATTCTCAATCAGATACCAGATTCCTCATATTTTAAATAAACTTAATTAAGTAGAAATGTTACAAAGTTTCAAGAGCCGATTTTCTTTAAGAACATATATTTCAAAAATGGTTCTTTGTCTGGGTATTGGGATTGATGAATAATAGATATTAGTATGAATTGTTTTGTGGTGTTCTCACGCTGGGGTGGCCTCCTCTGTTATCTTCTACCTTGTATGTTTTTTTTTATTGATATCCTGTGTTTTATTTCGGCATTTAATATATTTGTTTATGGCCAACACATCAAGCCCTGCTCTCCGTCGACCAGTTTAGAAATTTATTTATCATGTATTTTGTCAATAAAAGACCTTGTCTATAGATGTTCTCAAAAGCATAAAACAAAGCCTATTCTGAAAGGGTTTTGTAGTGATCAAGGAAATCGGATCTTCGTTCTCGTGGAAAGAGCACTGGAGGAGACGATCAGATCATCGATCGTACGTCATCTAAAGCTTTTACGAAAGTTGAAATATATTGTGAATTTCTTTGTTATAAGTTTTAGTGACAGAAGGATTGTCCAAAAACAACATGATGATGGGAAACTAGGAATTATCCTCAGCTTCATTACTGGTGTTTCTTATGTTTTTCTAAACGTAAACAAGATCAAACACAAAGCGTACAAGCAAATTTTTAGGTGAGGGGTCCAATGAGTCGTCTCTGTAACATGGATTGCAACGAGGCTCTGTTCCGCCAATTAATAGGTTAATTTATTCTCTGGTAGACACTGCTACCAGGGCGAATAATTTTGGGATTTTTTGTTTCCCGAGATGAAACGTTCCCATGAAGGTGCTGCATCAAGAAGGCTCTTTTACACCGGGCTCTTTTACATTCCCTAGTAGACCCTGCTTCCAGGGAAAATTAATTTTGGTATTTTTGTTTCCCAAGATGAAACTTTCCCATGAAAGTGCTGCAGCAAGGATCAACTAACAGCAAAGAGTAAAGCATGAAAGGCATTCAAATAGAACTTCCAGAAGAATACTTTCCTAGGCCTTTTGAGAACGATCCAAACGTTTTTAGTATGTAGTTTGTAGTATTGCCGTAAATCGTATGTAGTATGTAGAAAATAAATCGTAATCGTAATAAATCGTAAGTATTTAGAAGCTAACTTCTCTGTATAGGAGGAGCGCTCCTAGTTAACAGCGTCAGATTTTTAGTTAACATTCATTTCAGAGTCATTTCAAAACTACTAGCTAAGGCGACACAAATTACAGAATTTATGGTATCACAGATTTTACTGCAGAAAGATATTTGAGTAATCGAAATCCTAATTTCGTGAGGTGTCATTGAGACTTTAAAAATGCCTCCGGCAGAATATACACTAAGAATAAAATTTATACTAAGAAAAATAAGCTTAACTGCATCTTATTTTTTTATATAAGCTCAAAAAAGAAGTAAAAGTAAATTTTCATGCAGTGAAACATAAACAACTAAGTCTACCAAACAGTTCATGGTAACGAGCTGTAAGTTGGCTAGGAGGCGATGCAGATCAATAGTAACCGAAACTCTAATAAACAGAGTCTGCATAACAATAGATATATCAAAAGCATTGAATTTTGCTCCTTATGCAAAATATGTAAAGTTCATCAAATTTCATGGAACCTATCAAAAGCTACGAACCTGAGAAAAATTGCCAATTTAAAAAAAAAAGGAAAAACACCCCAAAAACATCAAGCGATCTTAATGGACATCACTCCATCAGATTCAACATATCAGGAAACCCTACTGTAGAGGTTTCAAGCTCCTACGTACAGAAATATGGATTTTTGCATTTTTCCCCAGAAAAAAGATCACGGATTCGTTTTTTGTTTTGTTTTCTTTCTTCCCGGGGGTGATCATATCAAACCTGTGATCCTAGAAGATCGAGAGAGGGCTCATTTGATCAGAACTCAAAAGTTCTAGTGCTGTTTTCAGGTGACCAAAAATATTGGAGGGCATCTTCCCCACACCCCACGCTCATTTCCCCCCAAAATCACCTGATCAAAATTTTACAATAGCCATTTTGCTCAGCATAATCGAAAAATTTAATAACTATGTCTTTGAAGGTGACTTAACCCCCTATAGTCACCGGAGGAAGGGCTGCAGGTTATGAACTTTGCCCATTATTTACATATAGTATCGGTTATTAGGAAGTACACAGACGTTTTCAGAGGGGATTTTTCTAGTAAGGGGGAGGGTTGGTTACGTGGAAGGATCTTTCCATAGATAAATGTTTCTTGGGGGAAAGGAATTTTCCATGAAGGGGGAGCAGGATTTTCCAGCGTTATTTCAAAAACCATCGAAAAAAAAAAATTCAACTGAAAGCAAGGAGCAATATTAAAACTTATAACGAACAGTAATTATTACTCATATGAGGGGGTCACCTCCTTGTCAATAGCTCGCTCTTTACGCTAAAGCTTTTTTAGTATTTTTAAAAGAGTTATTTATTCTAATTTAAATGACCTTTGTGATTCAGGAGTCATTCTTAAAGAATTGGGACAAAATTCAAAATTTAGCGTAAAAAGCGAGGTATTGATGAGGGGGTGACCTCCCTCAAGCACTTGATAATTTCTGTTCGTCCTAAGTTTTAGTGTTGCTCCTTACTTTCAGTTGAAAAAACTTGTTTTGTTTTTTTATTTAATAAACTGCCAGAACGGATTATTGCACGTGCACGCTTTACAGTTTTAATTAAAAGAGACCGTAAGACAGTCAAAATATTGATATTGATAAAGACAGAATGCTGCAACTATCAATATAGATCTATACATTGTATCAGTTCTCTAATCCACTTAATAGTAGGATGGTCTATCATAAAAGTGCAACAAGGTTTCTGCGCCTTGTTTCAAATTTAAATAAAAAAAATTCAACTAAGTGTAAGGAACAACATTAAAACTTAGATCGAACAGAAATTATTGCATATATGAGGGGGTTCACCCCATAGTCAATCCCCAAAAAAATTAGAGTAAAGAGTGAGGTATTGGTTAGGGGGAGAACCCCCTCATATCCGTAATAATTTCTGTTCGTTTTAAGTTGCTCCTTACTTTCAGATGAAAAAACTTGTTATTTTATTTAATTTGTGATCGTTTTTCAAAATAATGCTGGGAAATCCGGCTTAGAAAATTTCCTTCCTCCATGAAAAATTCCTCCATGGAAAGATCCTTTCGTAACCCACGACCCGCTCCGCCACCAGAAAATATCCCCCCTGAAAACGTCTGTATACTTACCAGTAAACACTACTATATGTAAACAATGGGCAAATTTCATAACTCGCAGCCCTTCCCCCGGGGACTGTGGGGGATTAATTGATCCTCAAAGACATAGTTGTTAGATTTTTTGAGTATGCTGCACAGAATGGCTACCTTAAAATTTTGATCCGCTGACTTTGGGAAAAAATGAGCGTGAGAGGGGGCCTAGTTGCCCTCCAATTTTTTAATCACTTAAAAAGGGCACTAGAACTTTTAGTTTTTCGTTTGAATTAGCCCTCTCTTGATATTCTAGGACGACTGGGTGTATAAGATCACCCCCGGAGAAAAAAAAACAAACAAAAAACAAAAACAGACAAGCACCCGTGATCTTTCTTCTGTCAAAAAATACAAGATTTCACAATTTTGCAGGCAGAAGTTTGAAACCTCTACAATAGGGTTCGCTGATATGCTGAATCTGATGGTGCGATTATCATTAATACCCTATAACTTTAAGAGGGTATTTCTCCCTTTTTTCGAAAATAAGGCAAATTTTATCAGGCTCGTAACTTTTGATTGGTAAGAATAAACTTGATAAAGCTTATATATTTGAAACTATATTGGTATCAAAATTCCGTTTTTTACAGTTTTGGTTACTATTTAGCCGGGTAACCCCTTACTTACAGTTTGTCACCACGAACTGTTTGATATACTTTTCCAAGCAACTACGCCCCATACTGGCCTGAGCTTAAGAGATTTCATAATATTAATGATTTAAGTTCTAGTAATTTATGTATAGGCAAGACATTGGATTAGCTATTCTAATGCTAGAAAGTATTGATGCACTCCAAGAGACAGGGCCGCATCCAGGATTTTTGTTCAGGGGGGTTTTACTAATTTTTGACTTTTTTTTTGGGGGGGGGGGTACTAATTTTTGACTCAGTTTTCGATTAATTTTACTGATTTTTACCTAGGTTTTACTAATTTTTGACTTATTTTCGAGTCGGTCAAAAATTTCGGGGGGGGGGGGTTCAAACCGGGTAACCCCCCCCCCTGGATACGGCCTTGCTAAGAGATATAGTTAAAGAAATCCATTCAATTTTTGTTGTTTATTATTTCTAACCTTTACCCAAGAGTAAAGTACTTCTGCAACAAACTAGTCAAACTTATTCATTGTTCTTCAAAATTACATCTGAAACTAAATAATTTAGTTCTATTCACTTAAATTCAGGGATTAATGACCGCTTTTTCGTATGGACTCGCCTATGGACTCATTCGAATAAATAAGAAGGCTTTTTCGTATGGACTCACCTAAAGCACGTATTTGAATAGGTGGGGGGGGCATCAGAGCTAGACCTTCTGAACTACCGAAAAATTTCATTTTTTTTTTAAAGAGACTTCTTTATAGTTCCACGTAGTTTGCTTAGTTTTTTCTTCAAAGTTGTGCCTCGTATTGATTCTCCCCAGAATTAAATTCCTGCATAGTTAGTAATCCCATCCAAATATGTACTAGACTCTAGGATGTGATTGACTTTGTGATTACACTAAACTAATTCTATTTCTAGAGTTTGGGGACAAAAGAAGCTGTTGAACACGATTCAGACTTTCGTCTAAGCTTTCTGCGAATGTTTTAGAGCTAGCACTTTCAAAAGATTTGAAAGACGATATACAAAATTTAAAACTCTCCTTTTGGATGTTATATGAAACACCGTGTCCTTCAGGAACAACCGGGCCATATCCCATTACAGTGTCCAATCTTGTCGTTATCTGAAAAAAGAAAAACGCGTTTCAGTTTTACCAACACGGTTTCTAATATTGAGCGTTAAAGGGTCATGAGCATTAGATTGACAGGCTGGTGACCCCCCCCCCCACCGCCGAATTTACACCTCCAAGTGTCAATTCTTCCGTTATACATAATATCACACCAAGCGCCATGTGTAGCAGACTTTTGAGACACCAAACCTTCTCTTGCAAAGAATAGCATATTTTTGCCACGTGTAACAGTATGAAATGCCCCCATGGGGTGAATTGTATATGAAAGTAGACATCCTGACATACCAAATAATAACATGCTGTTTCTTACGATTTTATTTAGATACTTACTTCTACTTGTGGCGGGAATCAGGCGTTTCCACCTCGCCCGGCATCGATGATCTTGGAGACCTTCTTGGACCATGTTGAGCGATCTTCTGCCAGCTGCTCTGCAAAAGCGAGCCACTGAGTTGACCATCTGTGTCCGAACTTTCTGAATCCCCCGATAGGTTCAAGGTCTGATTTAGCCAGGTTCCACCAGTTCTTCCTCTGTCCTCCTTGGCGTCTCTTCCAGGAGCTAATAGGCTCGACTAGAAGTATTTGGCGAGGCAAGTATTCTGGCGGCTTCCGTAATACATGGCCCAACCATTTCAAACGGCGTTCTTTAATAGTGAGCGCAACATCTATCTGAATATTGCACATTCAACGTAGATCCGCGCTGGAGATACGGTCACGCAGCTGTATTCTGAGACTTCTTCTCAGACAGGTATTCTCAAACACCTTCATTGTATTCTCATGCTGTAGTTTTACCGACCATGTTTCGCATCCGTAAAGGAGAACGGTGCGGACTAGTGCCATGTAGATTCGAACTTTCGTTCGGACACTGACTTCGCGGTGATTCCATAAGGGTTTCCGAAGGGAGGCAAAGACTGTCTGCGCTTTCTGTATTCTCTGTTGTATATCAGCGTCGGAAGATCCGTCAATACATATTTGGGAGCCTAAGTATGTAAAACCGTTGACTTTTTCGAGCTGAACTTGATTGACAGTTAGTGTGAATGATCCTGTGTCGTGGTTAATAGCCATGAATTTCGTTTTCTCTGTACTGACTTTCAAGCCGATCAGGTCTGCCCAGGCGACCACGTTGTCAAGCATGTTTTGAGCTTCTACGGGGTCTGACAGGAGGCCAACATCATCCGCATAACCGAGGTCAGTCAGTAAAAGATTCTGTCCGATCTGAACTCCTGGATAGGACGACAGTGCATTTTCAAGTACCCAATCGACGCAATAATTGAACATATTCGGAGAGAGGACACACCCTTGTTTTACTCCGAACTCAACCAGGAAATCTTCAGTTTCTTCACCATAGACTCTAACTCGGCTCACTGACGCGTCATAGTATGCCTTCATCAGTTCAACAAACTTCAGCGGCATTCCGTCATTCTCTAGGATCTTCCAAAATTTCTGGCGAGTGACAGAGTCGAAGGCGGCAATGAAGTCCAGGAACATCAAGATCAGGGGTAGATTGTACCTTTCAAACTGCTGGATAATGAGGCGAAAAACAAATATTTTATCAGTACAGCCTCTACCTGGTCGAAAGCCGGCTTGATTTCCTCGGGTTCTTTCCTCCCTTGCCCCTTTGAAGCGGTTCAAGAGTATGATCCCGAATATTTTGATCGCAATGTCTATAAGACTTATTCCGCGGTAATTTTTGCCTTCGGTTTTATCTCCTTTCTTATAGAAAGGGAGAATGACTGATGTTTTCCAATCTTTTGGGAAAGAATTGGTCCTCCACACTTCTTCGAGAATGCCATGGAGCTGTTCAGCAGTGACCTCAGGGCATTGTTTGTACACTTCCGGGGGGAGGCCGTCTTCACCTGGGGCTTTGTGGCTCTTCAGGGTCTTGATCGCTTTTAGTATTTCGGCTCTGGTCGGTGTATCCAGCTCGATGTCGTAGGGTTCTTTAGAAACGGCAGGTGGGAAAGCATCAGGAGCGGATGATGGGGATGGGTTTAGGAGGATCTGAAAGTGATCCTTCCATCTTGCTAAGCGCTCCTTCTGACAACTGATGATTTTTCCTGATCTGTCTTTGACTATTTCTGAGACAGCAGCTTTCTTACCAACGGTCTCTTTCAGGATCTGGTAAAGCTTGCGGGTATCATGTGAGCGTGCTGCTTTCTCTAACGACACGGTAGCATCTTCCCACATTTGGCGGCGGTCCAGACGAACAGAGCGTTTTACCAGTCTGCGCAGCTCTTTTGTTTCTTCTTTAGGGCCGCTCATCTTTTGTCTTCGCTCACCGACTATTGACAGGGTTCTAGCGGTAATCCAGTGCTGTCGTTTGATTTTTGCTCGGCCTTGGATCTCATCAGCAGTCTCTGTCATCACTGTTTTAAAGGTCTCCCATCTCTTCTCGGGGGTTGGGTTTTCATCAGAACTGAGGGCGTCAAATCAGTTAGTCAGTTCCAAATTGAGGGTCTGCCGAACTTCTTTGTCTTGGAGCTTACCAATATCGAATCCTGCCTTGGGCTTGTTTTTTCTCCGAGTTGCAAGACGTAGCAAAATTTTTGCAGCAACAAGCCTGTGGTCAGACCCAGACTGCGAGCCTGTGTCCACACCGTTGTAAGAGCGAGAGTCCTGTACGGAGCTTCTCCAGCGCTGGCGTACGACAATGAAGTCTATTTGAGCCTTAGTGACACCGTCATTTGAATGCCAAGTTAAAAGGTGGCTAGGTTTGTGCTGAAATATGGTATTGGTGACAACAAGGTGGTTCATCAAGGCGCAGTTTAACAACCTTTGCCCATTCTCGCATCTGTGACCTTGTCCAAATTTTCCCAGGGCTTGTCTTGTGGTTTGGTCTGATGGACCAACTCTTGCGTTGAAGTCTCCAGCAACAATCAAGTAATCACTTGCAGCAACAGAAGAAGACAGCTGCTGTAGCTCGCCGTAGAAACCATCTTTGGTCGTATCAGTAGCGTCACGGGTGGGGGCATAGGTAGAAATTATCGACACATTTGCGGGGTTTCCTTTTAGTCTGATTCTGGCAAGTCTGCAGGAGACTGGTTCCCATTCTAGGAGAGCATTTCTGGTTCTTTGGTTCATGATGAAACGAACTCCGTGGAGTCCCGAATTATCCTCTACTCCGGAGTAGAAAAAATGGAATTGATGTAGCGTTTCAGGAGCTGTAATAAATATAGAGCCAGAACCTGAAATTCTGGTCTCGGATATGCAAAGTATGTCTATATTGTACTTCTCCATCTCATGGACAATAAAAACTTGCGTGGCTTCTTGTTTGACGGATCTTACATTCCAGCATCCCACATTTATTCTAGATTTTGCCTGTTTAATGACTGTAGTGGGTTTTCCTAGATTTATGGCATGAAAAGGATTTTTCGACTTCGCCGCCATATTCGAAGTCGCGTCGCCTACCGGGAACGCCGTAGTATGGTTGGCTTGTTTACTTCTCGACACCCGCGCCAATACAGGGGCGGCGTCGCTTGCCGGGGACGCCGTAGCCGTTACAACTTTTCTTCTAGGTCTCAAATCCATCGATGTTTCTTGGGAATAGAGTTGACCGCAAGGTCCCCAGTCTTGCGGGTAATAATTTTATTTAGATACATTTAAATAAAGGAAAATTCACTAGATTCAAATTTCCAAAAATTTAACTTTCATAAAATAAAGTCTTAAAACTGAAATTCTATATCGCTAATTATTAGAAGCGCGAGGCAGTGACGACATATTTTGTTCTTCATTCAAGGATGATATTAGCGTTTACAGGAGATGCTTGTCTTTTTTCTAGGTTTTTCGAATTTTCTAACTGTATGTATTTATTTATTAATGCCAAATGCCAAATGCCAAATTTGGCATGCCAAATACCAAATGCAGTTTAAACACTAATGCAGATCATATATTGTTGCTTGACTTAAGTGCTATCTGTCCTTGATGATCACTTTGGGGTCTGTTCTTTCACCAGTCTATTGATGTCTCTGGGGGTCCATAATCACAGCTAGGGTACCATCATCTGGGGGTAATAAATACAGATGAAGGAGCTGGAGGGCCCCCTTGTTGCGTACTGGACAGGCCTATCGGCGTATGGAAATAAACGACCAGTCAGAAAGCATCTCCCAGTAATTGGTGGAATTACTGGTTTTGCAGGATCTCATAAGGGAGCATTGTCAATAGTAGATACAATTGGCCCCCGTAAGTTACAGAGAGATGTGGCTTATCACTATCCTGAAGCCAGCTAATAAACCGGGGGAAAAATTACTCAAAAATACATGTTTTGCAATAGCAAGATAACAAATAGTTAATAAGCGATATGTTGGTCGATTGGCATTTTTTTAACGATAATTAGCTACCACTTCTTTCAGATACTATCAAAAATTACTCTTCATTCAATTTTGTTATAAAATGGAAGCCTACCTGGGATGTAGACAGACAGAAGTGGTTTGCTTTCTTAAAAGCAGGAGAATCAAAAAGTGATAATTTGATTCCCAGCGCTTTTGCTGCTTCTTTTATTCCCATTAGGTGTATGTCAATACCCCTACCAAGGATATTGTCAGTCATTATTTCAGTTTGAGCATCGACAGCCATTTTAAACTTGGAAAGCCTTTCTTCATTCTAAAAATAAAAATGAAAAAAGTGAATAAAATTGATTAAACCTTGACGATAGAAATGGAACACACCATAAATAATATATTTTGAAACACACTTCAGAAATAAGGAAGCATTTGTTTTTTTAAGACCGATTTAATACTTTCGGCATGGTCTTCATGCCTAGCATTAAAAACACTTATATCCCTTTGGCACTTTTGAGTTTTGAGCATTTCAAATAAAACTTTTAAATATAACCCATATTTAAAGTTCTGAACGCTAATAACGATTTAGATACTCTGTGCTATCTATTATACTGTATTATCACTTTTGGCAATGTTCAAAAGCTCATTAAAAAAAGGTCATTACTCAAAACTGAATTTTCTAGTTTTCTTGTGTCCTTGTATTTAACACCTAAAAATAAATTTGGACAAAAAATATCTTTCTTATAGAATATAAAGTCAGACATTCAAATTTGACAGGAAAGAGGAAAATTGATTTTATTTGAGTAATGCAAAAATAAATCCACCATATACAGAGTAAAACAAAGCGTTAATAACTTTACTAATCTTACGTATTCACGATATACCTTATAGGTTCATTTGGAATTTTGGATATTAAAAAGTGAATTAAAAAGCAGTATTTATTCCTCTAATATTTATGTGGCGTATATATATTTGGCGTATAAAACATATATATATATGTTTGGCGAAGCCAAACATATAATAAAATGACTCTTGATGGCCACATTTCCTCTGGCAAAACTTCTTTGTAAAAAGTTACATATTCAGAAACTAAAAAAAGTTGGATATTGAAAACGTAAGTACATGATCTGAATTTAAAAACCCAATGCTTAAAACAAATAATTGCAAAGCTATTTTTGAAGCTGAAAAAAAAATGCGTTTATCTTTAACTGCAACGCCTGAAGACATCAGCAAAGGTTTTGGAAATTTCTTTCTAGTTTATATGAACAAAATCAGTACCTAAGTAAAGCGGGCACTTAGAAATACTTTTTATTTCTTAGAAATAAAAATAAAAATTCAAAACCAGAAATTTTTCTAAGAAAAATATTTCTTAATGAGCTATATTAAACAATCGAAGAGCAGAATGAAACCAACTAATAATTAAAATTTAAAATGAACCGAAAATTATCAACGAATAAAGGGGATCAAAAACACACAAAAATTTCAATAAATTACAGAACTTATTTCAAACGCACAGAAAGTATCCAACAGTTCGTGGTAACGGACTGCATGCAGGAAGCGACCCGGCTCAATAGTAACCAAAACTCTAAAAAACGGAGCTTTGATACCAATAGATTTGTGAAAAGAATCAGTTTGTTGTACTAATTTCAAATATGTAGGTTTCATTAACTTTAATCTTACCCATTAACGAAAAAAATGCCTGATTTTCTAAAAACAGGGATAACACCCCTTAAAAGTCATGGAATCTTAATGAAAATCACACAATTGGATTCAGCGTATCATAAAATCTTACTGTACAGGTTACAAGCTCCTATCAGCAAAAATGTGGAATTTTGTATTTTTTGCCAGTAGAAAGATCACGGATGCATGTTCATTTTTTTTTCTAGGGGTGATCGTATCAACACATAGGTCCTAGAGCATCGTAAGAGGGCTCACTCAAACCAAAATTAAAAGTTCTAGTGTCCTTTTTAGGTGACCAAAAAGATTGGAGGGCAACAAGGCCTCCTCCCTCACCACTTTTTTCCAAAATCGCCCGGTACAAATTTTGAGATAGCCATTTTGTTCATCATAGTTGTTCATCATAGATATAACATGACCCCCCCCCCCATTGTTCCAGGGGAAAGGTCTTTAAGTTATAAGATTTGCCCATTGTTTACAAAAACTATTTGTTATTGGGAAGTATGCATACATTTCTGAGTGGGGGGGGGGCGAATTTTCTCTTATAATTATGTTCTTAACTGGAATGTGTCGGTAATTTAATTTACTAAAGTTATAAAAGAGAAAATGTTTACAATATACTTTCTTTTCAGTAAAGCACAAATAACGCTCTGGCCCTTGGAAGGCTTAGGGGTTAATAGACCTAATCCTATATGTGGTAATTTCTATGGAAAGCTTAGTCTATGACTGTTCAGTAATTTTAAATCGAACGGTTATCTCAGAATTATTAGTCGATAACAACTTGACCATCTTTGGTTTCAAAATTATAGTTCAGTTCAATAAAATGAGAAAACCCGCCTTTGCCGTGTCACCATCCTATTGGTTTCTTAAAAAGAGAGCTAGTATTTTTAATCTCTATTGAAACTAGTTCTCTCTTTGTTTTCAAGGATTATTGATTCGATACGATCGCCCCTGGGAAAAAAACATTAAAGAAGAATTCGGGATCTTACTTCTCGAAAAAAATTCGGAACTCCACATTTACGTAGATTGGAGTTCAGAACCTCAACAAATGAGGCTCTCTGGTGTTAGGTATATTGTATAATTAGGTTTAAGTATATTAGAACATTGTATTTGAATGGAAAAAGAGAAATATTGCCATTTAAAATCGCTGAAAACACAGCTCTTGGTAGCGCCCTAGAATATTTCCTGGCGTGTTTCATAATCTCTACCTCTGTACCGTTAGGCATGTGAATTTAATATTTTATGAAAAGAAAAAGAATAATTTTTCAATGGCAGGGGCATAATCACCCCCCCCCCCCAGCAAAATAATAAAAGGTATTACAAAAAATATTTCCCGAAATTAAGCAAGGTTCAGATGTTAAATTCTACCTCCTCTTCCCCAAAACTAATTCTATATTTACCTGAAGGTTCAACGAGAGCTAACATTTTTGGGCTATAATATGCAGTCTTTGAGGCATCTAACCCCCCCCCCCCCCGTCCCAACTAAAAATCCCCCACCACCACTCCTTCATAATAGCTGATGCGCACTCATGCGTTAATATGTTATGTAATATGTTAATATGTCATTTGCAAAAAATGTTATTCTTTTGATATATTAATCATTATTGAAATGTTTTTTTTTAACATTTTGGTTACTATTGGCTCAAGTCGCTCCTTATTTGCAGTTCTTTTACCACGAACTTGATCAATATCTAATATTATTTCTCCTCTCTTTTGTTCAATAAAGCCCTGTACTTTTCTTTGAGAATTTCATTTTTTGGATTTGTTTTTTAATTAGCTTCAATTTAATTTTAACTGATACTATTTTAATTATTTTTATTCAATAAAAAAATATTTGAATAATTTGTCAGTGTTTTACATAAGAATTTAGATTTTGGCATGCTATTTATATTTTGTTAAGATATTGAAACAAATTTTAATGATAGTTATAATAGAAATTTATACGGATGGGGAGGGGGAGGGGGAATATTATTGAAATAAATGGGTTAAAAGTATGCATACTTTTGGATCATCTGTAGAGCTCAAGCCATCCTGAACCCCATCCAATGATAACCTTGAATATAGACGAACACTAATCATCAAATTTATTACAAGAATCATAATTTATTATATTTTGCTTTTAGTGTTTGTTTGTTTAACTTCATGTATAACTAATTCATGTATAAATTCATGTATAACTAATATATTAGAAAGAGTTCTAATTAGTTGCTGAACAATTTTTGTTTCTTTTAAGTTTTAACGTCACTCTTTCTAAATGTTAGGAGGGCTGCCACTTCCCAAACCCGAATCTTTCAGTCATGGTTTTGATGGCCTATTTTTGGGGGATTTTCGTTCCTATCTCTAAAATTACGGAAGTTTTTATGCGCTGATAGCTTTTGATAAACAACTTCAAAATTGACACATTTTGCATATTCAGAAAATGCATGAATAAAATGTTCTGTTGCTGCACATGTTGAAATCAAAGTTCTTCTTAAGGTTTTCGTTTCCATTGACAAGGACAATTACGAGCTGTCTGATCCAAGAATTTCTGAAATATGAAGGAAGGCTACTTCTCCCTCCTTCAACTACCATCTCTTACACTCAAATTTAATATTCATAGAACAATGCCTCGAGAATGAAATTTATCCCTACCTTCCCAAAACCTCTTCTACATCTATCAGAAGACACACTGAGAGTTAGAAAATTTCGTCGTAAAAGCATATTTTCTTAGGTTTTTGGGACACTCACTCTTCCTCCACAGAGATCCATTATTATTCTTTCTTCATAATGGTTGATGCGCAATTATACATCACTGTGTATAATTTTATCAAGCATAGCATGAATAAAGCTAGTTAAATGAAGCTTTAAAGAAATTTTCATATTAACCGTCAATTGTGTCGGAGTAGGTACAAAGTTAGGAAAGCAACTGTGGTGAAACTCTCTCTGAAATTAGAAAGCTCAATATATACCTTCTTGAAAAGTTTAAATCGATTGGCTAACTAAGATTTTTTACTTAATGGCTTTTTGGTACCCTTAGGGCTATAATTGCGTTTAACGCCAGAAAAAACTACTTTGTTTTATACAGTCTTTTCTGGTAATTACAAAGGTCAGTAGAACGCTCAATTTGCTTTCTAATTAGCGTTCTTCCAATATTCTAGAATCACTGGTTCGGTACGATAATCTCCGGGGAAGAAAAACATACACATGCATCCATGACAATCCTTATCAAAAAAAATTCACATTATTGTTGCTACGGGCTTGAAACCACTATAATGGAGTCTTACAATATTCTGAATTCAATGGCGTAAATTTCATCCAAATTTTTACCCTTTTTGCACTGTTTTCCTTTCTTTTCGTAAATTGGACACATTTTCTTGGGATTTCAGTAACTTTCAGTAGATAAACTTAAACCTCATGAGTTTTAGATGTTTGAAGTGACAATAAAAAGCCAATATTCTTATTTTTATATAGTGTTATCACTGTTAAATGTACATGTTTCTTAGGGTTGTTTAGAGTTTTTTTTTTAGAATTTAGAGTTTGTTACTTTTAGCACGAAGGGCTTCTTACTTACTGTTCGTTACCCAAATTGTGTAATAAAAACAAAAAAAAAAAATCCCAATGTGTTCATTTAAACGTAAATAAAAACAAAGCGCTTTATGTCACCAGCCTCCCCCTCCTAGTATATTACCTGACCGTGATGATGAGTTACTCTCCTTTCACCTCTCCAGCTTGTTTGCCAGTAGGCACACGAATGAAATCTTTTATTTTACAAAAAAAAATAATTTGTATTAAGAAGGGAACTAGCACCCATCAGTACTTAAATCTAGCTTTAGTCCAAATGAAGAGAGATCGAAAGGTCACTAACTTTCCTCCACCTTGTGTGGATATTGATGCGCCAAATGGGCTGCACAGTTCCACCTGGCATTGTAAAATTTAGCCCTAATTGAAACGCACCCTCAGGCGAGACTGAAATCGGTGTTCCCTAGCGAGAGATACGAGAATAATATCTACCCCCCTTTTTATCTCTTTGTATATAGCGTTCAATGCTAAAACTTTGCCTGAACTTCAGTCAAGCATTTGCTGAGCCTCTGTCAAGCATAGTTGAGAACTGTATATCTGCTTTACCAGCGTGGGAACAAGTCTTCTGCATAATGTCAGTCCAACTGCAGCGAGTCTTGACAAAACACAAGGAGCTGTACTATAGTAGCTGTACGGCTGCTGGGGCACATACTTGCATTGATTGTAGGGCTTCATACTTGAGGTCATCTTTAGCTAACGTTTTCTTCTTAAAGAAGGGAAATAGTACCAACCTGATGGACTTGAGCATGTGGCCGCTAACGTTTAGTCTGCGCATGCGCAGTAGAGCTCAAGTAGTGTTTGTATGACCTTCTCCAATTGTTAGAATAAGCCCTTTTCACTGGGTATTTTCACCAGCGCCATCTTTTTTCTCGAGTAGATTGGCACGCCATCTATAGTTTCAATTTTCTATAGTGCCATTTTTGTTTCCTTATCGTTAAGAAGTGTACTGGGAACGAGCAGAAGAGGGGAAGGAACCTCCCGCAAGCGACGTATTGTACCCGCCGGTATTAAGTTACCCGTAAATTGCGGCGGACAGTTGAGGGGGTCCTTACCCTTCCCTTGTTCCTAGGTTCCTTCATTATGTTTGTATTCATTCAGTGCTCGGCGCCTGCACTTGAAATAGACATTCTTGGATAACTTTTAACCTGCCCTACGGATAACGACTTGTGCTTGCTGAAGGACTGATTGTGGAATAGTTACGGCACGTCAGCATGGCTGACTACAGTTATGTTTATGCGCCGGTATTGAACTTTATAGAAACGGCGTTGCGATATCAAGATAGCGTAACGAAAGATGTAGCCGTGATTACAGCTGTGAAATTTTTTACGAGGGAGATTCTTCGAGAAAACCATGAAAAACTGAACGAGATAGCAGACAGTTTTGGTGAGCAGTATGTGAAAGAAAGGCGTAGTCAAGCTTCGAGAGAAACGCTAGCCAGTGATATGTATGATACTGTGAAACTATTGAGCTCTGTAACTGAGTTTAAGACACGGTTCATCATTTGGAAATTATCCGAAGTACCGAAAATTCCACAAGACACTTTTACAACCTTGTGTGTGAAAGTTAACGAATGCACGGATAAGATTGTCAGTGTTATGGAACAGTGCAAATCTGTGCTTCCATCTCAGGGTGTTTGGTCCCCCCTCCCACAGCCTGTGAAAGCATTACATCGGGTTTTCATCACCAATGTACCCACCACAGAAATTGACTCCTGTTCCAAGCAGAAGCTGTTTATTGAGAGACATGATAGTGATGGAGGCATAGATCATATACAACAGACCAAGTCCGGTCTGGTTGCTTACATGAAGAGCCCTAAGTCGGCAGCTTCACTCGCCAACTCCCTGAAGTCCTTCCCTGACATAAGTGCTTCTTTTCGTGAGGAAAAGTTCTTTGCGATCGCTAAGTTCGTGCCTCTTGCCACAACAGAAGATGATGTTGTCTCTGTTAACCCCAAGCTAGTCAGTGCCAAGCGGTTTGGACAATCTGAGACAGTCAAACTTACCTTCAGTGACGCCGACTCCCGAAATGCAGCAATCAAATGTGGGTTATTCATTGGTTATACTGACATCAAAGTCTTGCCATTCAGACAAATTCCCAAGCGGTGTTTCAAGTGTCAGTCATTTGATCATCTTGCTAAAGACTGCACCAGTACCATGCGTTGTTCCAGATGTGCTAGTTCCCATGAGAACAGTAGAGAGAGCTCCTGCCGTTCTCAAATAGTGAAATGCGCTTTGTGCCCGGAGCCTAATAATGGTCACCCTAGCTTTAGTTTGCAGTGCCCAGCAGTCCGACGAGCAATACAGAAAGCTTATCCTCAAACCCAAAAATGAACGAACTATCTATATTTTGCCGCAATGTTTACGGCCATAATACTGCCAAACTGGACTATGTCAAGAACTTGTGCATAGCACATATTATTGTTTGTGTCCAAGAACACTTGTTAACTACCGATAACCTTGGGCTTATTCAGTCAATTCCTGATAAATCTGTGCACATTCATGAGGCTAAGCGCTCCAATGCAAGGGGCCGCCCTAGTGGTGGACTTGCGATATTCGTTGACGACAGTATCGACTGTCGTAAACTTGAGTCGTGCGATTTCTACCTAGCAGTCGAGTTCCCTGGCCCCAGTGCTTTCACGCTGGTCAATGTCTACCTACCAACTAACATGAACACGGATCTCAGTGAAAAACGGTATGCCGAGGCTTAGGGTCGACTCGGAAGACTGCTCCGCAAACTGGGGAATTCGCGGATTTTAGTCTGCGGTGACTTCCAGTGCGACCCTCTCTTGAAAGGAAAGTTACAAGACGTTCTTATGACATGTATTCCGAGTGAATGTACTCTTTACTCTAAAGATCAAAACTTTACGTTCATTCACAACTCAGGAAGCACAAGCAATATTGATCACGTCTTTTCAAACTTCACTATCCCCTCGCCCATACAGGTGGATTCAGAGCATACAGCAAGTGACCATCTCGGTATCAAGTTCCGTGTTCCTTTTAGTCGCGCAGTGAAATCAAGAAATCGAAGTTACATAGAAAGACGCGAGTGGAGAAAGATTAAAATTGATCTGTATCAGTAGACGTGTGACGAAATTTTGGGCAAAATAAAAGTTCCATTTCAGCTTCTGGTCAATGGGTGTGATGACAAAATCGCACTCAACACATATTGTGCTGAAATCACCCACGCACTAAAAGTTGCTGAGTCTGCATCTGTACCTAGTGCAGTTATTAAGAAAGGTACTAGGAAAAGGGGATGGAGCGACCATCCTTACGTGAATCATGCTAAAAGGAGGTCTTAGATGTGGTACTCAGTGTGGCGCGAATCCGGCAAGCCTATGTAAGGTACTGTTTTCAATCTCTTTCGTAAAACAAAAAGAGAATACAAAGCATGTGTGGATGAGCTTAAAGTGGAGGAAGCAGAAACTGCTTCGAAGGAGGCTATCCGCGACCCGCAAAATATGTGGAAAAAGTTTTCAAGTAGTAGAGTGCAGCCAAAGCATTGTGCCACAGTACCTGAAGAACAGTGGTTAGAACATTATTCGAAGGTTTTCGGGTCAAAAAATATTCCTTTGGAAAAAGAATATGATGAATCGTTAAAATTACGTCTTGATTCGCTTCTGAAACAGAGAAATTATTTTGTGGTTTCTAAAAATAATATTTCAAGGGCTGTTAGCCAGTTAAAGGGTAACAAGGCTCCCGGTCTTGATAGTGTTAGTGGTAATCATCTACGCAATGGTTCCCCGCTTTTGCTTCAGCATCTGCAACTACTCTTTCAGATGGGTATAGATAGTGCGACCGTTCCTAACTCGTTCTGTACTGGGGTTGTTACAAATATCCTCAAGAAAGGAAAAAACGCGAATGAGTGTGGAGGCTATAGGCCTATTACTGTCTCAAGTACGCTGAGCAAAGTGTTGGAAAGATTGGTTCTTAGCGAAATTGTATTGAAATGTGTTATAGACCACAGACAGTTTGGATTTCGAAAATATCTCAGCTGTGCTTTTGCCCATAGACTTCTAAAGCGTATTCTTGCTAAGGCTGAACTACTCGGGTTGTCCATGTATGTATGTAGTGTCGATATTTCTGCTGCATTTTACTCAGTCATCCAGTCCGCCGTCTTCCAAACCCTGCTAGATGCTGGCGTGAACACCCATATAGTAGCTATGTTATCCTATTGGTACTCTAATAGCTATATAAGAGTGAAATTCGGACTTGAAAGACTTAGTGCGCCAGTTAAACTAAATAGAGGGCTTCGACAAGGCTCAGTTCTAAGTCCAATATTATTTAACACTTTGACTTCTAAGATTACAAAACAAATCTCTGGGGGGCTTAGCCTTGATCTTTGCGATCTGAGTCTAATAAGCTATGCCGATGATTTACTTATGTTGAGTTTTTCTCTGAGTCTATTGCAGGATAATTTAGATAAGCTTGTATCTGGCTATAGAGCTATTGGTCTGCAAGTTAATGGTAAGAAAACTGAATTTCTGGTTTTCAACTCAACGAAACAGGATTCACCAGAACCAACTGTTTCAGTAGATAGCGCTACTATTGCACCGTCTTCGTCGCTTAAATACTTAGGTCTTCTGTACGGTCGAGATAAGAAAGCAACTAGAATTCTTTGCCTTGACACCCTTATGTCAAACCTACGAATTAGCTATGCTAAACTGGCCCCCCTGAAGTATTCATACAATCGGCAAATTCTGGCGAGGCTATATAGAGCGGTGGCACTCCCACACATTCTTTACCTGTCCCCTGTATGGGAATGGTTTACGGAAACAGAGTGACTAAAGGCTAGATCTGCGTTCTGCAAATATTTGAAATTTCTGTTACGAGTACCGCTGTTCGAGAGAAATACATTTCTCTTGGACAAGTATCTTATTCCAGAGCCTCGTAAAGTTGTAGTAATGCAGGAAACCAATGCTAGAAAAGGTGCACTGGAGCACCTTTACGATTTCCTTCCGTTGCACGTCATGTACGAGCTGTGAATGTATATAGTGTATATAATCTAATCGTTTATTTTTGAAGTAATGTTTTTTTTTGTTTTTCCCTTACTCCGCCATGTTTTTGTTATTGGTGGGCTAAAATAAACTATCTATCTATCTATCCATTATTAAGTGAATTTTTCTAACCATTTGGGTGTTCATTTGTGTACGATTACTGCACAAATTAATATTCCAATTTCAGAGACAGTTGCACCGTAGTTGCCTTCCTAACGCTGCACCTACTCCCACACAATTCACGGTTAATATGAAAATTTATTTTTAAGCTTCCTTTAACTAGCTTTATTCATTCTAGGCTTAATAAAATGCTACCCTTGTTTAATCCACCTTAAATAATCAAACATCGTTCAGTGTTTAATTAATATGCTATCAGTTATTGTAAAAAAAAATAATATTTCACACTTTGCACTGGGCTCTACAGCAACGCAAGCTCTGTAGTGCTGTTTCAGCCCAGATAAATGAACAAAAGCTAAAGACATTTTAAACTGGAGAACGAATAGTGCAGCAACATTGATTTTCTCTGTTCATGCCATGCAGTGACATTAAGGCTTACCAACGCTCCCTCGCGGGTCATGGCTTTCGCCCATTCTAACGCCTCTGGAGTGGCCGCCCGAATACAATCTACACGGCCTTTCCGGAATCGTCTTGTGGAGGCACTTTCATAAGTTGCCCCTAGACAGCCATATATCCTAAAACATTATAATATTTCACATCTTTTTACAGAGACATTAACGTTAGAAAACGAAGAAATACAAACAAGAAGGCCAGCCACAAAAAGCCTTGCAAAAAAAAGTAGATGAAAAGGTTCCAATGCAAATGAGAATAGCAGAGCCCTTCCAAAAATCGTTGAAAGTGCGAAATAGGAACTCCAAAAAATTGTCATAAAAATTCGGGTTGTCAAATAGATTGCCAAAAAATAACTTCCAAAATTATACAAAGTTAGTTTATAAATGAGATAAAATTTAAAAATATGTTAGAATCCGAAAATGTTCCTTTATTTTTAACAATACTAGCACAAACATACACAGGATTTCCAATGTAATGATACACTTTTGGGTTCTTTGTGAAATTTTTGCAATTTTGTTAGCGAAATCTGTCCTTGCCCGTATCACAATTTAGTCCTTATTTCGCATCACTTGGTAATCCTTTCCTGGAGTTGATCATCACAGGAGTAGATGTTTATTTAAAAAAAATTCCATCACAAGCCCTGAACGGACAATTTCGAGTTTTGGGGTCAATAAATAAAAATAGTAGAAACAACAAAGCACCCAAAAACTTAAAAATTGGCAAAAGAATTAAAAAAAAGATGCTGAACTGAAAATCTATTCCTTAGTTATTGTTTAAAACTGAAGTTGGTTATGAATTGTTAAAGAAAAAAAAACAGTTAAGACTTAATAAAACAATTAAAGATATAAAAAAAAATTCAAGGGGATATTTAAAAGAAAAGGAAGGGAAGGGACAAAACTAACGAATACAAAGCATGGGCAGCGCTTGCATCAATTGATAAGAGGGAGGAAAGTATCGTCATGTTTTGTTTATTTTTTCCGTAATGTAGGGACATTTTTTTTTTGTATTTGGAGGTACAACAGCGAACGGAAGACAAGGTAGGAACAGGCGAGGAAACGGCCCGGTTAGGGCACAATCTGGAAGGAGAGTGTCTTTTCGGAAGAATGTATGGCGTACGAGGGTTGGTTGTTGCGTTTAAAAAAAGAAAGAAAAAAAGAAACAGAGGCACAACAAACCTCTCCTGTACTCAAGCGTTACGAACCCAACTTTTTTTTTAAGGAAAGAGTATTTGGCTTTACTTTCTTCGACAATTATTAGCAAGGCTCTTTTTTGGACCGATTCAGCTTTATATAAATCTTCCCTGGAAATGCCCTGGCGTCGTAGACAAGCAGATTCGAGATGAAGGTGAATAAACGAAGCATAAATCCTTAAAGAATGGGAACAGAGAATGCCAAATTTCTTCAGAAGCTTAAGGAAGGAGATAGATGCATTAGCATTATGGATAATAGTTTTTAACAAGGACACTCTAATTTTAATTAGAATAAATTGTAATACTAAATAATTTAAAGGAGAACATGGCAATTTCAGGAGGAATTAAGAAATGTGGGTGGAGTTTAAAGGAAACAAATTGGCATTTCAAGGATTGACAAGCTCGAGGTATCTTGTGCAATGTTATTGCTGATGCTCATAGGATCTCTCATTAACTTTATATAGCAGGTTTCAACGATCACAAAGTCGTCGACCAATTTCCATCAAACACCCTAAATAGGGATTTTTGGCAAATTTTGTCTCCTTCAAATGGATTGTCCAGTAGAAAGGTAGGTGTAAGTGACTCTGTATATGGTATGAAGAATTACAGAGTTGACCAAAAGTATTACACCTAAAAGTGATAGATATAGCTATGGCTGTACAGATTAACCCAGAAACGAACGAGAATTAAAACGAATATTTAAATTAAACTTAATACAAACAGAAAAAACCGCAAATAAGAGTTGGGTGATCACCAGCTTAATCCTCATAAGGTCAGGATGTCATTTGGGCTGCACTTACGGGAGAAAAAGGGAATATAAACCGTATTCTTTTAATTGCATCATTAATAGAACTAATATTGTCTAGACTTGAAAGTTATATTTTTTATATATATTATATGTTAAACATTCAATCTGGATAAATTAGTTTGATATGCAGTAAATTTTAATCAACATATTCTGTCTGTTAAATACATTCCTATTAAATTTGTAGGAAAAAAAATCGATGATCATTTAATAATTGCCAATTCAAAAGAATTTTTGGCAAATTGAATTTTTTTATGTCTATTAAATTAATTTTTCGGCAAATTGATTTAGCAAATTGAATTTTTGATGTCTATTAAATGTCTAGGAAAAAACCAATCGGTGATCATTTAATAATTTGCCAATTCAAAAGAATTTTTTGGCAAATTGAATTTTTGATGCCTATTAAATTTGTAGGAAAAGACCACTCGGTGATCATTTAATAATTTTCCAATTCAAGATATGGCATCGAGAAACTGATGGAAATGCTTTAAAAATTCCTAATTTTCAGTTTAAAATCTTCATTTAGGTGTTTTATATTTTTTAAAGTAAAATGGAATTGGGAAGAAACATTTTCAAAAAAAGTTCTTATGTAATAGTAAAATTAGACTTAAATTTGGAGAATTTTCTTTTTTGGTGACCTTGCTCATCATTGTGATTTGCCTCTTTTGTTCTGCAGATGTTTTGGCAAATAAAAACACGCCCACTCTTTTTTGTAGAAGCTCTTTCAAATTTTATATAAAAAGTGCCTTGATGAATTTTATGGTTCTCTATTTTTTGTTTTTCATTGTTGATGATGTTATCAAGCAGTTCGTGGTAGTGAACTGTAAATAAGGAGGGACCCGGCTCAATAGTAACCAAAACTCTGAAAAACAGAATTTTCATATCAATAGATATCAAACAGTATATGTGACCGAAATATCTGGTATTTTTGTGAATTTCTATACACTGTCTATTAAAAAGGATTTTATCCTTTTGTCTCCGAAATTATCTACATAAAAATTTTACTTAAGAAAAGACTAAGTTCAAGAGTCAAGCAAAACGGAGGAGCGAAGGATCACCTTGTTGAAAAGTCAGAGAATCTGCTGTGCACTAACGTTATGATATGGGTTGATCCTCAAGGGTAACAAATGTTCGGCATTTTCAAACAGTTCGTGGTAACAAACTGTAGGTGAGGAGCGACCCGGCTCAATAGTAACCAAGACTCTGAAAAACAGAATTTTGATATCAATAGATATCAAACAGTATATGTGACCGAAATATCTGGTATTTTTGTGAATTTCTATACACTTTCTATTAAAAAGGATTTTATCCTTTTGTCTCAGAAATTATCTACATAAAAATTTTACTTAAGAAAAGACTAAGTTCAAGAGTCAAGCAAAACGGAGGAGTGAAGGATCACCTTGTTGAAAAGTCAGAGAATCTGCTGTGCACTAAGCTTATGATATGGATTGATCCTCAAGGGTAAGAAATGTTCGGTATTTTCAAACAGTTCGTGGTAACGAACTGTAAGTGAGGAGCGACCTCAATAGTAACCGAAACTCTAAAAACGAAAATTAGCACATTTTGATACCAATAGATACATCAAAAGAATCAGATTCTTATGTTGATTTCAAATATATAATTTTCATCAAGTCTAGTCATACCCATTAAAAGTTAGGTGCCTGAGAAAATTTGCCTGGTTTTGGAAAAAAGGGGGAAACACCCCTTAAAAGTCATAGAACCTAAATGAAAATAACACCATCAGGTTCAGCGTATCAGAGAATCTTACTGTAGATGTTTCAAGCTCCTATCTGAAAAAAATTGGAAATTTTGTATTTTTGCCAGAAGAAAGATCACGGATGCATGTTTATTTGTTTTTTTGTTTGATTTTTTTCCCTAGGGGTGATCGTATCGACTCAGTGGTCCTAGAATATCGCAGAAGGACTCATTCGAACCGAAATTAGAAGTTCTAGTGTTGTTTTTAAGTGAACAAAAATGGAGGACAACTAGCCCCCTCCCACGCTCATTTTTCCCAAAGTCACCCGATCAAAACTTTGATATTGCTATTTTGTTCAGCATGGTCAAAAAATATAATAACTATGTCTTTGAGGATGACTTAATCCCCCACAGTCTCCGGGCGAGGGGCTGCAAGTTATGAAGTTAGTAGAGATGACCCTAAAGGTCCCGTACTAACCACGTGGTTTATGGTTTTCTCACTGAGAATGAAAAAACAGAATTTTTCTCACTTGAAAAAACAGGAATTTTCTCACTTTTATGGATGTTTCTTGGACGGTTATGTGTGTTGGTCAATTTATTTGATGTTTTTCTCGGTTGTCAACAGTAATT